>CATIWR010163283.1:0-29019 GCA_949677035.1 Omphalea diandra | reverse complement strand
TTTTTTTTTTTTAAAGGCTGACAAACTACTTCTTTATTATAGGATATATATAAAGTTAAACATAATAGTCATGCTACTTTTAAGCATAAATCATTGTACCATAACAACTCCTAAAAATATGCAACATCTAAACTGATTCCTAAAATCAAGCAACAGATAAATTATTCCTAAAGACTAGTTCTGCAGACTAAGGCAATGTGCACATCTCCAACAATCTCCTCCTTGCCTTAGTCTTTGCAAACCCATAACTTGTTTCTCAAATCTTCAAATCGTGCTTTTGGAAGAGCTTTGGTCAACAAATCTGCAATCTACTCCTCTATTTTGCAATAAATCAACTTGATTGCACCTTCTTTCTGCTTTTCTCTCAAGTGATATAGTTTGATGTTGAAGTGCTTTGTTTTCCCATAAAAAACAGGATCCTTTGAGATTGAAATAGCAGCTTGATTATCTACAAAAATCTTTGTTGGCTCAATCTACTTCATGTGCAAGTCTGTAAGTATTTTTCTAATCCAAATTGTTTGGTTCACAGTAACATTAGCAACAATAAATTCTGCCTCTGCTGTACTTTGAGCAACCACATCTTGTTTTTTTGAACTCCATGAGAAAACACCTGAACCGAAACTAAAACAAAAACTAGTTGTGCTTCTCATGTCCTCAATAGAACCTGCCTAATCACTGTCAGAAAATCCTTGGAGCTGGAAATCATGACAGCAATAATACTTGATATCATAATCTGTTGTGCCCTTGATGCATCTTAAAATACGTTTAACAGCTACAAAATGCACTTTACTGGCACAATTCATAAACCTTGACAGCAAGCTTACTGCATATATTATGTCTGGTCTTGACGTTGTGAGATACATCAAGCAACCAATTAGACTTCTGTATAGCCCTTCATCAACTTTTTCAGCTCCATCTTCTTTGCTAAACTTCTCCTTTTGATTCATTGGCGTTTTGCAGTCTTCCATGTTAAATTTCTTAAGAATTTCTTTTGCAAACTTCTTTTGACATATGAAGACTCCATCATGGCCTTGCTTCACCTCCATGCCTAAGAAATAAGTCAATAGACTGAGATATGTCCTTTCAAAAGCTTTGGACATCTCAGCCTTAAATTCATCCACTAGCTTCTCATTGCTTCTTGTAACAAGCAAATCATCAACATAAACAGACATTATAATTAAGTCAGCATCTGATTTTTTTACATATAAAGTGGCTTCACTTAGACTTTTAACAAATCCAAGACTTTAAAGATAATCATCGACTTTGTTGTACTAGGCTCTAGGAGCTTACTTAAGGCCTTTCTCAATCTGTATACTTTCTCCTCCTGTCCCTTGACTAGAAATACCTCTGGTTGTTCAACATAGATTTCTTCTTGAAGATAACCATTTAAAAAGGCTAATTTTACATCCAACTAGAAAAGCTTCCAACCCTTTTGTGTTGCCAAGGCCAACAACATTCTGATAGTATCCAAGCGTACAACAGGAGCAAAAGTTTCTGAAAAATCTACCCCAAAAACTTGATTGTATCCATTCATAACTAATATGGCTTTATTTTTGTTCACAGAACCATCAGTATTGAATTTGGTTCTGTAAACCCATTTTACTCTAATGATCTTTCTGTTTTGAGGTCTGTCTACCAACTCCCAAGTGTCATTTCTCTCGATCATACAAAGCTCATCTCTCATGGCTCCAATCCATTTGTCATCCTTTTCGACTTATTAAATTCTGCAGGTTCAAAGACAGCCACATTGCTTCTTTCATAGATATCAGATAGAGATTTTGTGCCACGAATTGGAACATCATCTATATTGTCATCAAGATATTATAAATTCACTGGCAGCTGCTTTTCTAGTGATTCTTCCCAACTCCATTATTTATCTTCCATAAATTTGACATCTTGACTTATAATAATTTTCCCATTCTGTGGTTGGAAAATTTTGTAAGCTTTAGAAGTGTTGTTATATCTAACAAAAATGTTTGGTTCTGCCTTCTTATCAAGTTTGTCTCGTTTCACCTGTGGCACATAAGAAAAAGAAAGGCGACCAAAAAATTTCAGATTTTGTAAATCTGATTTGTAACCGAACCATGCCTCAAATGGTGTTTTTCCTTGCACAGCTCTAGTTGGCAGCCTATTTAACAAGAAAACTGTAGTGCTTACGGCTTCTGCCCAAAGATTCTTGGGCAATTTTTTTTCATGAAGCATACACCTCGCCATCTCCATGATGCTCCTATTTTTTCTTTCGCTTACACCATTCTGTTGTGGAGTGTAAGGTGATGTGAATTGATGTTTGATACCTACTTCCTCACAAAACTTGTTAAAAGTTTCATTTGTGTACTCTTTCCTATTGTCTGACCTTATTATGCATAGCCTGCAATCACTTTGATTCTCCACCGAAGCTTTAAACTTCTAAAATATATTAGCAACCTCAGATTTGGATTTGAGAAAATAAATCCAGCAAAATCTAGTATAATCATTTATAAAGACAATATAGTGTTTATTACCATTCAATGATGGAGTTGCATGAGGTCCTCTAACATCGATGTGTACAAGTTGGAGCTTATATGATGCTCTCCAGGCTGATTGAGGAAAAGGTTTTCTAATTTGCTTTCCATATTGACAAGCCAAATAATCTGCTAGTTTATCCTCCAATGCTGATACACCCTTCACAAAGTTATTTTTCTGCATATGTTGCAGTCTAACATAATGGAAGTGCCCAAGTCTTTTGTGCCACAATTCTGCATTGCTTACATGACTTGCAAATGTTGCTTACTCATTCTCCATCAAATTCAAGGCAAAACTCTTGGCTGTCATCTTCACTTTAAACACATCTTTGCCTCTTGCATCCTTGATCAAACACCATTTGTCTTCAAAAATAACTTTGAAGCCTTTTTCTACTAGTTGTCCAACACTAAGCAAGTTTTGATCAATATCAGGCATGTATAAGACATCAGTAATGTGCTTTATACCTGTCAAGCTTTCAATAGCCACTGTTCCTTTTCCCTTGACAGAAATAAACTCACCATTTCCAATTTTTACTTTGTAAATGAGAGTCTTATCAATTTTTGTGAAAAGATTGTGATCGTTGGTCATATGGTTGGTGCAACCACTGTTTATTAACCAGGAATCACTTGAGCTATTATTGGTGACAAAACACGTTGTTACGAAGAGTTGTTCATCCTCTTGTAGTTTTGAGGACACTTTTGCTACTTCAGGCTTTTGCTCTTTACAGACCCTCTCCATGTGTCCCATATTGCCACACTTTCTGCACTTGATATCAGGCCTCCACCAACGCTTCTTTGGCATATGGTTCGACTTCTTGCAATGTGGGCAAGGTGAACTTACATTATTTTTGTTGTCATTGTTGGACTTGTTGCTCTTCTTCTTCTCTTTAATTTTCTTGTCTTTGTTTCCTCCATAACTTTCTGATTTGGCGTCGAAAGCACTTTCCACAACTTCTTCTTTCCTCATCATTCTTCTTTGCTCTTGAGCCTGCAAAGCATTAACTAACTCTGCCAAGGATATGCTTGACAGATCTTTAAACTCCTCCAAAGAAGAGATTTTGGACTCATATTTCTCAGGTAAAGTGACAAGAATTTTCTGAACAATTCTCTCATAAAAAAAGTCCTTGCCTAGCAGCCTCACTTTATTAACAATGCTCAACAGCTTATCAGAGTAGTCTTTAATCGTTTCTGACTCCTTCATCTTCACCATCTCAAACTCTCTGATCAAGTTGAGCACTTGCATGTTCTTGGCTCTTTCATTGCCCTAGTACTCTTTCTTGAGGTAGTCCCATATGTTTTTTGTTGATTCCAAGTTCATGATCCTGGTAAATATGGCACCTGAAACAACAGAGAAAAGACATGCTTTGGCCTTTGACTTCCTGATCTTTTTCTCCTTGTGATTCTTCATTTGTGCCACCGTTGGATTTGCCAGCAGCAGTGGAATGTCGTAATCTTCTTCTACAGCCTCTCAAAGATCCAATGCATCAAGGTAAACTGTCATCCTAACAACCCATGCTTGATAATTTTGGCCATCAAAAATTGGTGGAGCAACATAACTGAAAGATGACTGTGTATCGGCCTTCATTCTGGAAGTTTATGCTTTTATCACTCAATCTTACTGGTCCCTCAAGATAAAAGCTCTGATACCAATCTGTTAGTTTAATTTTTTTTTAAAAGGCACAAAAAATACTTCTTTATTATAGGATATATATAAAGTTAAACATAACAGTCATGCTACTTTTAAGCATAAATCACTGTACCATAACAACTCCTAAAAATATGCAACATCTAAATTGAATCCTAAAATCAAGCAACAAATAAATTATTCCTAAAGACTAGTTCTGCAGACTAAGACAGTGTGCACATCTCCAACAGTACTGCTAGGTAGTCTTCACTTCTCATGTGCTAGCCTTGAATTCAATGAGTTCATTAGCAGTCTTATTCTCTGGCTAAGTAGTAGCCGAAGTCATAAATAAGTAGCTTATGTTTTTCATTTTCATAAATGTGCCTGCTAATTTTTTTTCCTAATCATTTTTTGGATACAAGGTTGATCTGCTGAAGAACAAATTCGATTTTGATGAGGCTTTCAACTACAAGGAAGAGCCTGCCTTAAATGCAGCTCTTAAAGGTAAAGAGTAATACTAACTTTGAGCATCAGTCTCAAGCTTTGATCTAATATTTTCTACTCCATTGCTATACCGTTTTCTCTGCAAAATTTCTAGCTATGTGGAGAAAGTCACAGTAAATTGAATTTCAGTATCCTGTTTCCAAGAAACAAGATCTCATGTTGATAATTCTGTAATATTTCTACTGCCATTAAAGACATGGATCAACTTCTAATGCATGTAATCAAGGTACGTAGTTTACATGGAGGATCTTTTTGAATTCCTAGTTTAATAGCATTATCAGACCAAATGTCTTACTTGAATAAAATCTTATGACCTGCCACAGGTTACAATATGTCTCTTAAAAGTTGTTTGTAGGCATTTTGAAAACCAAAATTTTTGCCTCTAAATCTCTCAATATCTGAAACGTTTGAATCCAGTGATGATGCTAATTATGCTGAATGGTTGTGGCAGGGATTTTCCTAAAGGCACAGATATTTATTTTGGAAATTTTGGGGGGTAAAATGCTTGATGCAGTGCTCCTCAACATAAGGATCCATGGTCACATTGTTGTGTGTGGGATGATCTCTTAGTACAGCCTTGACAAGCCCGAAGGTGTACATAACATCAATTATATATAAAAGATTGCATATGGAAGGCTTCTTGGCTGGTGACTTTTATCACTTTTATCCAATATTTCTAGAAATGGTTATCCCTTACAACAAACAAGGGAAATTTCTCTATGTAGATGTAACTGAAGGCCTTGAGAATGGTCTGAAATCCTTAATAGGACTATTCACCGATTGCAATGTTGGAAAGCAGCTGGTGGCTATTGCTCATGAATAATATGATTACAGATAAACTATTGATGGAACCACAAACTTTGAGAGGGTTCCGAAGAATGTATCCTGGCCTGTGTTATGGCTGATATTGTTAAAATGGCTAATATTTTCTTCCTCCCTGAATGACTTATTCTAATCATGAATATGCCTTACTTTTAGAAATGGCCCTTTGATCAATAGAAGAGACTGAGGTAGCACAATTCCATTTAATAACATTAGCAATACCTGATCTCACACCATAATTCTAGCTAACTGAATCCATAGGATCAGGAAACTCTGGTCCACGACTACTCCAAATATCATTCTTGCGTCTCTTGCAACCTCAGAGTTGGCAATATTAATACTTGGAAATCTCTATAAGATAGACATGGATTCCACCAAAAAGAGAGATTCACCATTGCTAAGCTTATACTCAAAATGTTGTTTAATATCACTTAGCTTTACTAAATTCAACCAAATTCAACGCACATCATTTCACTTTGTCACTTACCATCAATCAATTTTTTCCATAGCAGCTTGATTCCAACCTACAAGTCCTTAATAAATAAACCACCCTCTTTTTTTCCTTACACGCTAGCTTCCAGGCCACTAAACCTCCTCTCTTATAACTATAAGTGCATGTTCATTAACATTGAGTTAATAAGTTGCAGTCTCCCAGCATAAGAAAGAGACTTTAATAGTTAACTAACTATACTCTTAGCCTAGTCTAGTATTTACTAATGGAACTAAAGTCTAGTCTAGTATTTATAAATGGAACTCCCAGACACTTGATTGCCAATATGATAGCACTCGCCATGGATGAGACAATTCAATCCGACAATAATCCCTCTTCGATCAGAATATCCCTTTTAATTCACCTAATGCGGACTCGTATGCTTCGTAGTAAAAAGCTTCCTTTATCGTTGGCAAGCTCTCCTCTATATGCTTTGGTGAATACCATAAACTGATTTCTCCTTTATGGTATGGAAAAACAGTTGGAAAGTGTCGCCATAGCCTATCAAGAAGTACATCCACGACTTCTTGTACCAATTTCTCCTGACACATTACTAATTCCCCTAGTGTAGATCTACTTGTCGTTAATAGATCAATAAGAGTATTGGGTATTACCAAACCTAGCCTAGCCTTCGTCAATTACACTAAAGCAGAGCACCAAACTATGGAAAGGCCCCCTTAAGGGTTAGGTTAGTCAATCCGGCCTTAAACGCGTTCTTGAAACCCAAATATTTGCAAGATATAATGTTTAGTATGTTATGGAATATTTCCCAAAAGACAACAGAGCTTTTAGCTCCATTGGCTTGCAATCCATAGAGCCCACAAAATCTCATTCTGAGCTTCTTAAAGAATCTTGACAAATGAAAAAAATAATAGATGAAAAGATCATCTGTAAGGCAAATTTAAGTCAATTTCAAGCCTTGGCAAACAACATGATATTTGAACTTCCTGACAACCTTCCTCATGAAAAGCAAGGGAGACACATAATCTCCTTGGTTAACACCCATCTAACCATGAAAATGCCTCCCAAAGCTTCATTAATCTTGATGGAAAATTTATTGGTTTCACCACAAAGTTATTAGGAAAAACCAAATCCAACGTAAATTCCTCTGAAAAACTTTACGTGATAAAATCATGAAGTCCTTCCAAGGTCAACTTCAAAGCACACCTATGAGAACCCTTATTACTAAATGATAATTTCTAGCTAATTCATGGGCTATCAACACAATTTCACCAATTTTTCTACATAGAACAAGAGCAGACTCATTAGCATAGACCACAGAAGATACACACAACGTAATTCCCTCTGCTCATCTTTCTAACACATTTATACAACACATAAAATAACAAGCAATGGGTCTGTTATCTAGGATCATCAAACAAAATCATAAAATTGAATAAAATAGATTGAAATCAAGCTGCAGTATAAGTTAACCAAATATATTAAATTTAGATTCTTAATTTTTTAGCACTTCGATTAAGATATTAATTTTTAAAAATCAATAGTTGATTAAACCTTAATGGTATGTTAAAATTATAATAACTATATAAAAGTAAATTTTTTTTCTTATTTTAGTGCTTTTCAGTGTTTACAATATTAAGTATGTATAATTTTCTTTAAAAAAAATAGAATTATCATGTATAAATATAATTTGTGGTATTAAATAAATTAAAAACTCATAAAATTTATAATCCCTCCATCCTAAAAAGATTATCAATTATCCCTTTTTGAGATGTCCCACAAAACATGTCCACATTCCTTAAATCAAAAATATTTATAATCATTCTTTCTAATTTACCCTTATTAATTATTAAACTAGGTAAAGTACATTTATTGTCTCATTAATATAACTAAGGAAATAAATGGAAAAACATATGAGTTGACAAAGCATTTAATATATTTTCTTAAATAAATTAAAAATTGAAACAAATGAAGTAATTATTATAATTACAGTTATGTGTAAATATGATAATTATTAGATAACTGCAATTGAATTGTTGAAATTAATTAACCAATCAATTGATTAACAGTTCTAAATTATTAGATTAAAATTTTTAAACATGAAAAAATTGATCATATTTGTTCAATCTAAAAAATATATACGAAGTATGAATGACCAGTGTAAGAATCACGATTATTCCTTTAATTAGGCCATTAAAGTAACTTGAGGAATAATAGTCATGTAGACGTACTATCTTATTTTCTTTTTTTTTTATTTTTTAAATAAAATATATTTTTAATTTATTTTTATATTTTTTAAAATATTTATAATAAATGTGAAAATTAATAAATATTTTTATAACAATATTTTTTAATATTTATTTAGGAAAAAAAAAAAAAAAGAAAACTGCAACGAACCCAGATTTACCTGGTTCTATAATATTTTCTTTTCCACTCGGCTGGAACATAAGACGATGCCTTTGCTTCGCCACTGTCACACTGTTCAGGGTTTCTGAATACTTTTAGTAATGCTGAAATAACTAGATCAGATGGAAAGTAGTCACAGAAGGATATCAACTAGTGTTGGTTCAAATATACAAAAACATCGAGAAAAAGCAAGTGATGTTCTAAAAACAAACAAAATAAGCTGCAATAGCGATTCATTTGCTCAAATTCACAAACTGCTACTAATTATATTTGGTCTACCCTTGGCCATGAGAAATATATACATTTTTTCTTTTTGGGTATGCGCAAGGTACAAAATTTGCAGCTCATCAAAATTTCAGTACCACCACAAGCGTTATCAAGTCTTCATATCGGAAAAGAATACCCCCTGAGGTATTTAGAATCCACCCCTGACTCACGCACCAATGCTATTCGCCCTGTTCTTGCCACCTAGAGAAGAGAAGAAAATAAATGCCATAAATCTTTTTTAAGAAAGTATATCACGGCATTATTATAGCTTGCAGACGCCATTAATGATGATGATGCACACAAGCCATATGTAAAAACGATGCAAGATTACCAGTCATTTATTCTACTGGATAAAGTAGGAGGAAAGTGAAATTTGGAGTTTTTAAGGTACATTTAAAATGTAGTACAGGAACAGGGTTCCTTGGCAATCTTGTTAAAGCTCATTTTAGGATGCCAAGGGACCAGTGGCTTAGCCAAATACAACATATCATGCATGTGAAAATTCTTTGAAATTCCATGCTCGAGATTTAAGTTTGCGTAACAACCTCACATATGCCATAGGGCTCCAACAATCTCTGCAGTGCAACCATCTTGTCCAAATCTCCTGTAAGCTGAAAGAAGCGTCCAAAGCAAATTCATCAGCTTGGGATAGAAAATAATGAAAGAAAGCAATTAGATTGGGACTTAAATGTACAACGGGACAGCCTCGCACAAAACCATGGCAGTCGACATAAAATGTAAGCAAAAAATGGGAGAATTATAACAATTATGGCATATTATCACCTATTATTAACAATATAAGTATAAGTGGGTAATGCACCTCAAGAGTTACAGTGTGGTCAGATACATCAACAGCTCGGGCCCTAAAAATGCTAGCAATGTCAAGTACATCACGCCGAGCAGCAGCGTTCACAGCAATCTTTATCAGCATCAATTCTCGTTCAGCGAATGGCAAGTGGGTGAGATCCCAAACCTGAAGGAGTGAGTCACCATCAATTACACATTTGACCACTTAAACACATAGATTAGCAAAGCCTAACATATTGGCTCCTAATTGCTGGAGAAAATAAACCACTTGCTTGCACATAATGTGATTCAGAAAGAAAGCATGCGAGAGCAACAGTTTAAGACAACTGTTTTGCAAGGTATTCCAGTTAAGTAGAAAATTTTTTATGATAAGTGATTGGTCATGTAAGGTTTTTCTTTCATAGGTCATTCTTTAGCCACTGGTTAGAGCACTCCTAGGTGGCATGAAAACAAAAAACATGGAAATAGAAAATGTGGAAACGAACACAGAGAAATGACATTTTTTTAAAATATAAGAAACGAAATATAAGGGAAACATGTAAATATTAAAAAAAAATATAGACATATTTATAAATATTTTTCTTACGTATAATAAATATTGAAACAACTAATTATGAGATCATACAAAAAATAATATTAAAAATAACTGTCTATAACTATCTAAATCAATATTAATTATAAAAAATAATGAGATGATAATAATCAATCAAATATTTAAAAAACAAGCATTAATTATCAATAAGTTTTATAACCGAAAGTAATGGTAGGAAAAAAATGCATTTTCAAAGTGGAAACGCATTTTTTCATTTTCAAAATTGCAGAAACTTGCCTAAAAAGTTTCGAGCAAACAAGTTTCAATGAGTTTCTAGGAAGGAGATATTTCCAAAATGTGGAAACACCTCCCTCCAAAAGAGTTTCCATGCATCACAGTAGCACTCTCTTGACAGTTATTTAACAGGACAAACAAGAGAAAATAACTGCTAGAATATATAAAACAAATTTGTGAGATCCTATAAGCACTATATGCTGATCCAACATAATATATCATTCTTAGAAGTGGAGTTTTCTCACATCATGAAGATCTATTAGCTTATAAAGTTGCTGCACCAACTTGCTTATTGATTCATCAGTACCAGGCACAACTGTTGTAATCCGAGAGAGACCTTCAGTTTCTGCATGCCCAACAGCCAAACTCTGATGCAAATGAAAATAACAGAGTAGCTGAGCAAAAAAAAAAATATATTTCTTGGTGGGGGACTTTTGAGAGAGAGGGGAAAAGCAAACACCAAAAATACCTGAATATTATAGCCCCTTCGAGAAAATACCCCTGTTACAATGTTGAGAACTCCAGGAGCATCATTTACAAGCATGGATAGAGTGTGAGATTGAAGTCCAGTTGTCTGAAACTTTTAACCAAGCATTCATGAGTACCTCATATTGAATAAATGTGAATGGAAGAACTATTTTCTCCAGCAACACGTGACTAAATGTTATAAAGGATTATATTTCACAAAAGACTGGAAAAAATTGTGCTATAAGCATTAAAAAAAATAACACTCTAGCTCTAAGGTTTAGCATTCCATCACACCACTAAACTTCAACAAAGATCATTAGTTGCCTCATCATTTTCAATCAGCCAAACAAAAATCAAAAGAAGAGGGGTTGCAGCAAGGCAAGCAGAGAAATTATTAGCATAAATAAGCACTCTTACGTCTTCCTCAGTGAGAACACCCCAATGAGCATCAAGAACTTGAGTTACTCTGAAGATATCTGATGGTTCCACCGGATAGACATCGCCCTGGAAAACAGGTAAACAAAAGGTAGAAATGCAAAATCCATTAATGAAGTTCTAAACTAATAGGTAAATATAAGAACAAGAGTAGAGAGAATATATCCATGAAAAAGACCATAGATCATACTGAAATCAATATTGACAAATATATCCAGCCTACAGTTATGAAATGGACAAAATAGATAGGAATACAAAAATGAAGTATATATGGCATAGCAACAGAACCAGAAAACAGCATAGAGCACAAGCACAACAATCTTTGACAGGACAACTGTGGACAGAGTTCTTGGTTGCATTCATCAGCAATAAGCCAATAATCATATAGATCAAGAACAACACAAGCAAACTTACAAATCCTGAATCATGTGGAGGCTCATTTCAAACAAATGGTATGTAACTAAGATGTTAGAGTATGTAAGTGTAGTTATCCAAGGAAAAAAAAATATGCAGAGGTGACAATTCTACATGGTTTAGATAACAGCCGTTAAACAACTTGTTGAGGGGTTCTATGACCATTACACCTTTGTATTTAACACAAGAATTTTTTTGCAAACATAACGGTCATTACTTTTAGAAATCCTCCTTATTTTTCTACCTACGCATATCTTTCCCATTTATACACTTCTCCACTTACATCCCCTCTTCTTCCTCTACCCTTCCCGCTTCACAATGAGAACCTACCAGAACCCCCGTCATTGGCTTCTGCAGATTAAATAAAGAGGAGTTTTCCACTTTTTAGTGGAACAGGTGTGTTAATTCTCAATTTTTTTTCTTCTTGCTCCTTCTGCATTGCCAATTTGTTGTTAAATCTCAAGTTTATGCTTAATCTTTTATGTATCCACAAGTATCAAGTTTTATGTTCATATCTATTACTTTGCAACATTCTGCAAATTTTTGTAGGCCGTTACTGTTATGTTACAGACACAACAACCCTGTTTGGGTCACACACAAGCATGACCATGACAGCGGCTGCAATCGTGATTTAAAAACATTTTATCCTGCCCAAGGAATGGATTTAGGTGCCCTGCTCAGATTTCAGCTTATCTTTAAAAAACTCACTTTTTATACTATAGTTAGAAATATGTGTACTCGTTTGTCTTTGAAGATGTACAATTTAATCCTTGTTGTTATTTTTTCATATTCCAACTATTAGTTAGTTGCGTTCCTTTTTCCTCAAATATTAACTAATCATCTTTATAGATACATATATATACAAACACACCCATTACTGTTACTAAATTCAGCATACTAATGCAAAACAGCACCTGAAATCAAGCATACAAGGCCCTCTAATCTGTAAAGGCTTGCCAACATTTATGCAAATAAGGCTGATGAACCTCATAGACAATTTGCTCACAAAAGCAAACAGCACAAACATAATAATCTAGGAGATAATCAGAACCTTGAAGAAGTGCATACCCCTGCAGAAGAATCAGATTCACCTATAACTGCTCTGCTTTTTGACCCCAACAGAGCAGCTTCATCATGTGTTATTTCTCCAAGATCAGGATATGAAGCAGCTGAAAACCGCCAAAAGGGAGCACATTCACCCATTTTTTCCCTTCTGAGTGCAATCTATTAAAAGTGATAGGTTCAGAAATTAGCACCAAAAATATGAATACAAACCACCATGAGTACAGCTAGTGAGAGGAAAGCTAAAAGGCAACCTTTCCGGTTCTTGCAATTTCTTGGATTCCAAACTTGCTTAGGTTTCTCTGAACAGCAACCATCTTCCCTGGATCTCCAGTTACCTAAATCATTCACATGGTAAGCAACTTGTTCTTTAGGAATTTGACTGCATGCAAATAATTAAATTTGAACATGCAATTGATTTCCAATCAACAGAAGTATATTAGACAGAAAAACACTTACTAGTTGCAGGCTGAAGATAATTCCCAATGGAGATAAATTTTTATAGTGTAATCCTGTCATGCTAAAAATACAACCTTGATTATTCAGCAAGACAACCTATTCTCCAAGGATCTTCATGCAAGAGCATCAAATGCAATAATTAATTATGTTAATATTTGATCCTAAAATGGAAATTCTAAACTTAAAACCTCCATTTCCAACTGGAATGTTAGGACTTATGTAAATGTTAGTAACTAATACTACAGCATTTCGTACTTTAGTTTAGCTGTGAAGGTTAATTAGTCAGAGATCACTTAATATGGTTGGATTAATATAAAAGAAAACTAATATAATGTAAAGAATGTATCTTGAAAAATAGCATGACTAATAGAATTGTTATCTCTTTAACTTTCTAGTGCTTTATCTCTCTTTACCTCTCTCAAGCCTCATTTAGATTTCTTCTTCTTCTTCTTATCCTCCCTAGTTTTTCCTTTTTCTCTTTCCTTTCCTTCCTTTCTACCAATTTCTCAGTGTAGATCTAATAAACTTAAGTCCTGAGATTATTTCAAAATGTTAACGACATCAAAAAAGAATTTCTTTCATATTATTTGACAAACTGCAACAAATAAATACACACCAAAATATGACGTAATGAAACAGTTCAACTTATAAACTGGTGGACAAGTAGGAGCATTTGACAGAGTGAAGTGAACAAGAAAATGCAAACAAGTTTTCTGGTTTCTAAATGTGGAACACCAGTAATTTGCCTGACAATACTAACAGAAAAATTATAAATTTAAAACACATAAATAGGCACACACCAACCAGCATTGTCATTCATAGTCAAAATTACCTACAATTACGATAAGCTCATACATATGCATTATAAGTACATTTATATATTTTAATGCATTTGCATATACATTGAAATGTTCAGAAACTATCTGATAACAAGAAATTTCAATTCTATCACTTGTCAACATGACTTGAGCAACATCCCAATCTTCAGCGCTTCAAATTCATGTCCTCAGTAATTTTTTATGAACAGTATTGAAGTTCAAAAATCATCACCTCGATTGTTAGTGAGTGCTCTGAAATATCCACGATTTTTCCTCTGAAAATGTCTACCAGCCACATGATCTGATTTAACAAAGAAAAAAAAAATGCAACCAAAGTTGATACACAACTTGTTTTGGAACTCATGAAGACTATTGACAGTCAACAACCAAAGAATTACCTCGGCACAGTAATTAGGATCTGCATTCACTTTAATGAGCATTAGCTCACGTTCTACCTGTGCCTCATTGGAGAGATCTTCAACCTAGATATCAGATTAAAGGTAAGAAACTGAAGAATCTGAATCTGATGCGGAAATCCATCAAGAATGCCTTCTATATATCAGCATACAGCCTTTTTTTTAATGCCAAGCATCAAAGTAGAAGCTTAGAATTGGATATTTAATGATTCAGCAGTTAACAATTTGATAATAATAACATGAAAAACTAAATTAAAAACTCCTTAGTCCTTAGTAAATAGAAGCCCATCAAGAATGGCAGACAAAAAAATATGGAAGGAAGAGTCCAGGATAATATTGCAACCTTCCAAACATTGACTAGTTTCTGAAGCTGCTCTACAACTTGTTGTAGCACTCTTTCAGTTCCAGAGACAACAATGGTGAAGAGAGCCTTCTCCTTGTTTAGACCAACAGCAAGTGACTCAATGTTATATCCCCTCCTCGCAAAAACCCCAGCAATTCGATTAATCATCCCACTTTCATCCCCAACAAACACAGAGATTGTATGCCGCCTCACCCTGAAGATATTACAGAGGGCAACACATCAATACAAACCATTTAAAGGACAAATTAATACTCATTCATCATTTGCAAATGTGTGCCCACTACAAAAACTTAGTGCCTGTTTGGTTTTAGATTATTTTTGCTAATGCAACCTCCGGAGCTTGTTATTTTATCAGTTCTTATTAAGAAAATTATGTTGACAGTTTAGCTAAAAATGTAACAAATCATAAACACTTCAAAAAATAATAATAATAATCTAAACCAAACAATTAAAAGAAAGGTAACAATATAATAAATCGAAAAATAGGATAACGCCGGTGAAGAAATTGACATACTTAGACCTGGTCATAGGAGGAGGAGAGCCGTTAGTGGAGAGAGTAGCGGCATTATTGGCATGATTATCAGCGGCCATGGCAGAGATTACAAGCTTCCTCTCAGGGTGATGAGAGTTGTTGGAGCCGCATTTCCAAATTGCTAAAGACGATAACTGACATGAAGAAAGGGAAAGTTTTAGGGCTTTTATCGTTACGAAAGTTGTTGAAGATATCGCCGCCGCCATAAGAATGTGAAGAGGTAGGCAGAAGAAGCAAGAGGGAGAATTAGCTCAGCTTGAGAAATGGAGATACGATACACAAATAAAAACAAAAGCGCGGCGTTGTTTTAAACCTAAAAAGAAAAAACATTTTGAATGCCACGACGTCGTTTTAGTAGTTCAAGTAAAGAATCACTTGTTATTGTAGAGCTGAGAAACCCTCACTGATAGGAATTCATGGCTCTATGCAGAGCTCGGGCGGCTTCATCTTGGTTGCTGAACAGGCTTCGGCAACCCGCTTCTCGACCTTTCATCAACACTCCTGTTCTCAATTTCTCCACTGGTTGGTATTAATATTAGCTTCAATTTTCTCTCAATGCATTTGCTTTATTGGTTTTCTATGTTTTATATGCTGAAGAAAAGGTTTTTGGAATGTGGAGATTCATGTTCTGTACACTTGCAGTGTATTGGGAGACAATTATGATTCGTAATTCATATAATTGAATAAAAATGGAAATGAGTGAAGAATCCATCACGAACTATGGTCTGCTAGATTATCACTAAGTTTATTTTATTATTTAAGGTGTAGCGTTTGAATGTTGTTGCTATTGATGGATGGAAAATTGGACCAAGAAACTCTTAAGCTTTCTTCTTATTTGAAAGAGAAGGGAAAGCCAGCGACTTTTTCTTTTTGTTGGGGCGAAATCTTGAGGAGATGAGTAATGTATTTCTTTTTTTTTTTTTAATGTAAATGTTGCTGTAAAATTAAAAGATTGATCCGTGTTCCTGAATTTGAAGGATTGCCAAAGCTAATTTAGGAACTGCTTGCTAAGAGCATCCACAGTGAGGTTTAATGAAGGGTATAATACCTTTCATTAAACTTCACCATTATACCCCCACCCATAGTGGGGATGTAATATATTTCACCCTCCATTCTCTATGTAATGGTTATTTCACCCTCCAGCTTTTGGCTTCCTTTGGGTGTTTTTCTTTTTAAATAATAAAAACAAAGAAAAGGCTTTAAAAAAGCCTTTTGTCAAACAAAGTTAGGTTGCTTTGCAACAGTAAGTTTTGTTTAAAAATATCTTTTTCAAATTTTGTCTATAAATTTTTACTTCTTTTAACATCTCACTATCCTACTTCATCTCTTTTCTTTAATTTTTTCTCAAATTTTCTAAAATTTTACCATTTTCTATCAATTGACACAAAAAAAAACTTATTGATTTTGATATTGACTCTAATAATCAAAATTCTTCCTCTTCGCAAAATCAAAACCATCAAAATTTTTAAAATTACTCAAATTTACCATATTTTGGTATGGAACCACACACACAAAATTATGAATATCCTCCAAATTTACCCAATTACAATCATCAACCAAATTTTCAACGTCTGCCAAATATTCTATACCCATTTCTCATGTGTTTGTCGCATGGTTATTTTAATCCATATATGGAAAATTATTTTATGTGGGGATATTATAACATTGTCATGGGTTCTAGAAGCCCAAAGACTCCAAAGGAGTCAAGGAAAGATTTTGATTCTAACACCAAGCAAGAAAACATAATATCGACAGATTTTGTTTTAGACTCTCAAATACCGTCATATTCAACATAAGATGAGATTGAAAATATTACTCTCACCAATGAACCGGTGGGAGAAATTGATGACAAACATGTTTCGTGGAGTATCAATGATAACAAGATGCTTGCAAGCGCTTGGGTCACAATTTCCAACTATAGCATTATTGGTAACTTCCAAAGTGAGAAGACTTTTTGGAAATGGGTCATTGACTACTTCAATGAAAATTGCAAATTTGGACCAACAAGAAAGGATAAAGCTGCAAAAGCACATTAGCATTGGTTGAGTTGAATGGTTAATGAATTCAACCAACATTACAACAAATTAGTTGGAGAACATCATAGCAGGTGAAATGATGACCAACTAAAACTCCATGCTTGTGAGCCTTTTGGGCAGAATAATAAAAAACATTTTGTATATGAGCACACGTGGGAGATGTTGAAAAATGATCCAAAATGGAAAGCAAATAAACTCATGCAACGTTCTTCCAAAAAGACAAGGATTGCTGAAAGTGAGCCATGCACTTCATCATCCAATGTAAGCTTAGACGTCAATGAGATTGAAGTAGAAGAATGCGCAATCGGTCAAAAAGCAACAAAAAATGGAAAGAGAAAGGGAAAGTCAAAGGTATTGATGACAATTTGAATAAGGAACTTCATCAAATCTAAAGGGTGTTAAAACAACAAAAAGAAGAAAAAATTCAAGCTATGGAAAATTTAGCAAATAAGCTGGAAAGTTATACTTTTCGAAGTGATTATGACATCTTCTCAAGGATAATACAAGTATGACCGAGCAACAATTTTAAATTCATGAACATATTTGTTTCATCCTAAATGCTAAATATAATATTCCCTAGTTAAATTTTAATTTTATGTAGTTTTATTTATAATTTTAACTTTATTTGTAATTTTATGTTATTACATAATATTTATGATTCTATAATTATTTGCAATTGTAAAACTAGCCATTGTAAAACTAGCTGTTATAAAAATAGTCATTGTAAAACCAGCCATTATAAAAATAGTCACTGTAAAAGTCCATAATAACTAGATATTTATAATTAGACTTCACACACATTGAAATAACATTATCAATACGCTTTAAAGTGTCTCAATATCTTGATCCGTTTCTCATAGAAGAAATTAAAAAATTTTTAGTCGATGAAATGTTGGAAGACACTGATGACCAAATTATGATGTTGGAACAATGACAATAGAAAAAAAACATTTGAAAATTCAAACATTCGTCCACACAATCGTAGGTGTTACAACTGAGAGCGTGTTGTCGGACATGTGCAACTTTTCAATGACTATTTCTTTGACAATCCGGTATATCCTTCAAATATATTCCACTGAAGGTTTCATATGAGAAAAAAGTTCTTTTTTCGAATTGTCGAATCTTTTGAAAATCATTCAGAGTATTTTCGATTGACTTTTGATAGAGTTAGTAAAAGAGAACTTTTTCTGCTTCAAAAAAGCACTGCAACTATTCGATAGTTAGCGTATAGAGCACCAGCTCACCATTATGATAATTATATAAAGGCTGGTGAAAGCACAACAATTTAGTGTATATCATAGTTTTGTCAATGTGTGATCGAGATTTATAGGGCTCAATACTTAAGAAGGCCTAACACTAATGATATTGAATGTTTACTTCAATGGCATATAGAGCGTCCTGGCTTTCTCGGCATGCTTGATCGCATTGATTGCATGCACTAACAATGGAAGAATTGCCCAGTTGCATGGAAAGGGCAATTTACTCGAGGTGATCAAGAAGTTCCAACAATAATGCTAAAAGCAGTCGCGTCAGCAGACCTATGGATATGACATGCATTTTTTGACATTGCAGGGTCTAACAACGACATCAATGTGCTCGACCAATCTCCACTATTTAACGACTTATTACAAGTAGACACTCTTGATGTTCAACTTATGATAAATGGCACATAATACAAAAAAGGGTATTATCTGGCAGATGGTATATATTCAGAGTGGGTAACATTCGTTAAAAGTTTCACATATCCAAAATGTCTAAAGAGGATCAAGTTTAAGCAAATGCAGGAGGCTACAAGAAAAAACATCGAGCGAGCATTTGGAGTGCTTCAATCTCATTGAGCTATTATACATGGACTAACTCGCTTTTGGCACAGAGAAAAACTGAAAGATATAATGTATACATACATCATGTTACATAATATAATTGTCGAGGATAAAAGAGATACAATAATAAACTGGGATGATGATGATAATGAAAATCCTATGATCCCTGCAAGTCAAGGTTTTGTGCAAGATTTTCAACATTATCTTCAAAAGAATGCAAAATTATGTGACCGTGAAATACATCATCAACTGCGATCGGACTTGGTTGAACATATTTGAGAACGATTCGGAAGCAATTACAATGAAAATTAATATTTTTATATTATTACTTCTTTTTCAATTGTTTTAAATTATGTGATGGAGTTATATTAATTAAATAAAATATTTTAAGTATTGAGTATTTATTTAATATTTAATTACTTTTTAAAAAATAGCAACACAAAGAGCTAAAAAATATATATATTATTTTTTAGATAATTAATAATTTTTTATTTTTCATAATATTAAAAAATCTTGGAAAAATAAAAATTTTTTCAACGTTAAAAAATTGTTTTTCAAAACTAATGATATCATTTTTTAGAAAATAAATTTATTTATATATTGGGTATATATTGTAAAAATATTAAAATAAATATGTGATTTGATTGTGGGTTCATACTATTATACTTTTTAGAGTGTAATCAATAGTGAAAAATAGTGTAATGAAAATCAGGATAATAGAATGATTATGTGACATATGAACTATACTCTAAAGAGTGTAAATCACTGTGGATGCCCTAATAAAGTTTGTGGGCTCATTAGGTGACTGTGCATAAACCTAACCCCATGATGCTAGTTGGGTCTGGTTAGCCTGCTGAAGCTGAGAGTAATCGAGAAGTGTTTTTGTGTTATCAACTTGGCAATTTTAAGCTTCGTTCTTTGGGTTTGACCATTGGTTGAGGGGTAAGTCTTTAGTAGACAAGTTTCCTGGCATTAATTTTGGTGATGCTGCTGTGCCAAAAAATGATTTGGTTACTGATCTTTTTGAGAAATGATGCCTGGAGACTTCCAGACTCAATGGTAGCATTTCCTGGAAGCTGACAAAGTCTGGTAAAATTTACTGTTGGCAGTGCCTAGGAAGCCATTAGAACTGTAAACAGTAAGTATATTGGTCTTGCGCTGGAGTGGGGGGTCCAAGCATGTTCCTAGACGTAGGTCTGTGACATGTCTAGCAGTTCAAAACAAGTTGCATACTAAGTCTAGGCTTCAACAATGGGTAATGCAGACTGATGTTCCTTGTGCCTTTTGTGACAAGGCAGTAGAGACAGTGGCTCATTTGTTTTTTCAGTGTTCTTTTACTTCTCATATTTGGAGGAAAGTTTTGGTGGAATTAAAGATTAATAGACCTCCTATGTCTTGGTTTCATGAGGTTTACTGCTTTTGACAAGAAAGCCAAAGGAAAAAATTGCAATAACCTGAGGAGGCTCTTCTTTAACGCTGCGTCTACTACATATGGCAGAGTAGAAATATTCTAGTTTTTAAAGGAAAAAGTGAGCCTGTTGAGGAAGTGTTTTGCATAATTAGAAATATAGTTGAGTTTCATTTAGAAACAATTTGGATGTCTGAATTGTATAGATTGTGTGTCTTTGCTCATTAGTGTGTATAAATTGTTTCTGTTCGATATATTCTTTTGGTGATTTACCTAAAAATAAAAGATTAAATAAAAAATTAAAAATCAATTTTGTTCTCTTAAGATGATTGGCAGCACAAAGTATGAATTATTCGTTCCCATTAAATGATTATGACAGATGGAACTAAGACTCATTCGTTGCGGGACAATATGCTGAGACAAATAGCTCATCTAGATATCAATGCACAAGCAGGTAGTTGCATGCCATTGGCTTCTATGCGTATTGGAACTTTAATCCACAACATCGAGATGCATCCAGGTCAAGGTGGGAAGCTCGTTCGAGCTGCAGGCACTTGTGCTAAAATCCTGAAAGAGCCAACATCAAAACAATGTTTGGTGAAACTGCCTTGAGGAGTTGAAAAGTGGATTGATTCTCAGTGTCGGGCCACAATTGGCACTGTCTCAAAGTCTAGCCATAAAACTCGAAAGCTTAGAAAAGCTGGCCAAAGCAGATGGTTAGGTCGAAGACCTGTGGTTCGAGGGGTGGCAATGAATCCAGTTGATCATCCTCATGGTGGAGGTGAGGGTCGGAGCAAAAGTAGTGGGTCCTATGGAAGGGTGTCACAGATACCATGGGGCAAACCAACTAAATGTGGTAGGAGTCAAGAAAGGAAGCGTGACGGCACTTTTGGAAGGGTGTCACCACCAAAGAAGAAGCCAACTAATTGTAAAAAGAATCAAGAACGCAAGCGCGATGGGACTTCTAAATGATCTTCTTTGTTTGGTTCCTCCATTTTGGCATGCAGCTTTTATGTGGATTTTAAATGTTCATTGGTAGGTCTACCGCACACATTTAAAATGAAATTTGTTTTTGGATGGAGTTAATTTTCAACTTTTTAATTAGTTCATTCAAGTTGAATTGACTTTGAGATTTTCATTGTCAGAAATCTGGAAGTGATGCACTCTGCAATGTCCATTTGTCGCTGTTGTTTGCAATTTTCATCTTTGAACTCAGCTTCATATCACTAAATGATGCTAATATTTTATGTTTAGTGATTCATGGTGTACAGATTTTTATGGAATAATTATGCTTAGTATACAAACTACTAATTTGTTAAATGTTTCACGACTGCAAGATTTGCAGATGCTCTTGAAATTTGACTCGGAATCACTTGGGCAAGTGAAGAATAATTGTTTATTAGCAAATAACGCATGAATTTGTATGAATCTTCAGTGATTGCCTTTCAATTGAATTGAAGTTGGATTTTGCTGTTTATCATCTCTGCAATATTTAGCATGTAAATCCTTCTCAAGGCCAGTCCACTAGTGAGTTGTGATTGATTAGTGTTTTCAGGTAACAAATATGAGACATGCTGAAGAATATGTTTAGCATAGCTATGGTTCCCTGAAGTTTTGTAGTCGATAATTAAAACAAATTTGCACAAATCTTATGATATGATGCTCAAGTTTCATGAATGCAACACACGAAAATTTGTCTTTTCCAATAAAGTATGAGACCGCACTATTGGCGGTCAAACATAGACCCGACAACGTTTCACTCTTTTTGAAGGCTTGGCATTGGCAATTCAATTTGAAATCCTTATATGCAATTTCATGTTTAGCTAATATTCACATTTCCTTGCTTCCTGTTTTCTGCTAAAATTAATTCTATGGAATTGCCAGTGAATTATGCATTTTTTCTATTTTGGAATCATTACTGATGGTTAAATTTTCCAGTTGGTTTTGAAGTATACTGCCCTTGAATAGCTTGAGTTAACATCAACTTACGTTCTACAAGATTGATATTTTTGCTCATTCTTTATGCAAACATCTAATTCTTGTATTTTTACTTTGTAATGCTATAATTATTGTATCTTGCTGTTACTTTCACAATAAAATGAGTTGCAAAGGCATTCCGGTTGATCGTCTTTGAGAGCAAATAAGACAGCAAGTGATTCAGTTGTTGCCACCGTAAAATAAAATTTAAAAAAAAAAAAAAAAAAAACTCTCTTTGACATTGTTGCTGCCATCACCATTTTTCTTTAACTGTCCCGAATCAGATACCCATTCCCATCCACCCTCCATAAGTTTCAGCATCAACATTTACGTCAACCTGCTCTTGACTTCTGGCATCAAAGTAGGAGAGCAACTTGCCGCTGAAACACCCTGCCTTTGTCGTTGGGCTTTGTGGTTGTCATTCAATACTCTGAATGTTGATGAGAGAACTATTCTTGCATGGAATTGAGTTTGATTAAGAAACTGTTGGTTCCTCGCGTACCAGATGAACCATGAATTCATGAGAAATAATTCCATGAACTCATCATCATCGACTTCAAACAAATTGCTCAAAGCTCCACAAAATTTGTAGCTGTGAAACTACTCGTATCGTATGCGAATGCTGTCTTAAAGATTGTAATATAGGAGTTACACACGCACTTGTAGGGACGGATCCACATTGGGGCAAGGAGGTTGTTGGATCCCTGGAAAATTTTTAAAAATTCAGTCCCATAAGAATTTTAGAAAATTTAGGAATTTTCTTTCAATTTTAGAAAAATTCAGAGACCTTGAAATTTTAGAAAATTTCAGAGGTTATTAAACCACCTGAAATTTTAGAAACCTCATTGAATTTTTTAAAAAAAATGCCAAAAAAAACCCTTAAAATTTTATGTATAGAGTAATTGCAAAAAAAAAAAACAAAACTCTTCTTTTAATAGAAATAGGTGGCCCTGTGGCTACTTATTATATTGTTAATACCGATGAAATTTAATTTCTTAAAATTATTTTGGTCCATTCTACTCTTATATCTTATTAATTATTAATTAATGAGATTTATTTAATTATTATATACTTGATTTTCTCTTAAAAAATTTATTTTTAAAGTAAATCTAATTTCTTTCACTCAAGAAAGTTGATAAAAAAAAATAACATTTCTCATCTGAATTTGATCATATCATTAACCTTAATTTATTTAGTTATTGAGAATCACTTTATTTATTCATGTTTTTTCTTTCTTTCTTTTTCTTAAATTTTGCGTATTACACTTTTTACAATTTTTAATTACCAATAAATAAATTAAGTTTGTTTAAATAATTTTGTTTGCTTACAATTTTAGATAGATAAATTTGTTGGATTATATTAATTTATATTCTAATACATTATTATTAGTTTAAAACTTTCAATTTATATAACTTTTAATTATATATAATTATTTGCGTATTGTTGATTAGTTTTGAACATTTTGTTAATCAGAGTAATTTTTTAGAATGCATATAGATTGATGGATCAAAATTATAAATGGATGTTATTTAAAGAGAATATTAAAATTCTTTTTTAAAAAATGTAAATCTCATGAAGAATTACCAAAAAAAAAAAAATCTCATTAACGCTCAATTCATCCTATGCACTACACTCCTTTAGTTGACAGTTTTGGTCTTTCATTCTGAAACTGAAAATCCCACATAAGGTCCGATACTACCTATGGAGGACTTGCCATAGTGATTTCCTATGAAGGTTGCCCTAGTAAAACATAGAGTGTCAATCAAGCTGTTGTGTAGGGTTTATGGCCAACATATCGATACCTTAGAGCACGATGCCCTTTAGGATTGTGTACTGGCATCGTTGGTTTGGATTAAGTGGCCTTTGTAGATGCAAACCACTCTATATTTCCACAATTTTGTTAATCATGCTTTAATTCTTCTGTTATGTAGCATGGAAACGGAAACACACGAAAATGAGAAAAAGACATTTTATAAAATATAAGTGAAAAAACATGAAAAAAATACAAAATTTTTGAAATGTGAAAACATATCCGAAATGCAAAAATATAACCCAACTGAAATTTTGTGCAACATAACTCTTCTAATGTTCACAAAAAAGAGTTGATTGCCATGTATCTTTAGTCCATATGGAAGGCAAGAAATAAATTGGTTTTGAAGAGTTAACTAGTTCCACTACGCAAATAACTGAATAGGACATTCAACCTCACCAAGACTACCATGCAATTAGCACATTGATCTCAAACTCCAACATTAGCGAAAAAAAGTCAATCAAAATGGGTGGCTCCTAATTGAGATGGTATGAAGCCGAATAATGATGTTGCTATCTTTCAAGGTATAAGATATGGGGTGAGAGTGATTTTCAAAAATCATGAGGGAGAAATAATGGCAGTAGCATCTTGTTAGAGAAAAAGTATATTGATGTTACAGAAATATAATAACTTATGAACTAGTTAATAATATAACTTATGAACTAGTTTAATTTTTTTTCCTTGTAATTAGGAGAGTCTAGTTCAAATGGAGAAAGTTTTTACCTCCATTAAATCTTGATGTTGCAAGACTTACCGTGGCGATAGGTTTGGCAAAGTAGTTGGCTAAGTATTCTTGAGTCGAGAAAGGTAAGATCGAGTGGTTATGGCTCAATCTCTACAAGATGAAGGTCACAAGATATATATTCCGATGATTAAATCAGTAAGTCTGTTTAAGAGAAATAAAAATGTCAAATGTAAGAAATATTTGATGGTAATTTTTATATAGTAGTTGAGCTGCCTTGTGCCCATGTTAGAGTATAATTCGGATTCCTTTAAGCTGACTTCTTGATGAAAAATATCATTTATTGATTAGAATAAGTCATGGAATGAGAAGTTGTATATGGGTCAAGTTAGTTTAGTCTATAAGTTATAAGCCCATCATATACCAAATTGGGTTTGTTATCATTTTTGTGGTTGGGGCTTGAGACTAAATTGAGCTTTTAGATGTGATTGAGTCTAGCCTATTCTTATAAAGGTAATATAAAATTTATAATTTTTTAAAAATCTTTTTTAGTTTCTTCTTAACCAAGTTTGCTTATTTCTCAAAAAAAAAAAAAAATCATATATGATTTAGTAAAATGTTGAACGGGAGTCGTGTTTAAATATTCGAATTAGATAAGTTCAATAACAAAAACTAAATACAACTAATGTAAGAATTGATTAAAGTAAATAAAGTGAATGAAAATTAATAATATTTTATAATTACTTTGAAAAAAAAATTAATCTAGTCTTGGTGGGTGGGGCTATACTTAGTAATGTCAACACATAGGTTGCAAGCACGAAAATCAAAATAACTAAGTTTTGGAAGGATGATAAGTCAATTGAATTAAATAATTATTTTAAATATTCAGTTTATTTAGAAATTATAATTTATTTTTCATATAGTTGTTTGTTTTTTAATTTAACAATCAACATCAAATAATTAAACTTTTTGTCAATAATAACTATAAAATATTACTAGTTATTCTCATATCAATTTTTTTTTTTAAAAAAAGTGACTGTGCGTATCATTAATCAATTTTTCATATTTATATACTTTTATTTATTTTTATTTGAATACATTTCGTCCAAATTCTATTCTCACTTCCAAATTTTTTATTTAATTTAGTTAATATGTAGTTCAAGTTCATATTTTATTTTAATTTTACATCTCACATGACCAATGATTGATGTCCAAAAAATAAATATATTATTTTCATGTTCAATTTATTATTAGTAAATTATTTTTACTGTTTAATTTTACTATTATTTGATTTTAACAATTATTTTTTCATTTTCATTATACCAATATATACTATTTATTATTATTATTATTATTATTATTATTATTATTATTATTATTATTATTATTATTATTATATTTAATTTTATTTTCTTTATTATTTTATTTCAAATTGAACCTGATAAATAACATATTTTTCTTTAATTTGATCAAAGAGTAAGGATTTGACTTAATTTTTGTATAAATGAAAGTCTCATTTTCTCAGAACAAAAGGAAATGATTAATTCTACCAATTGACAAAATTTTCATTTTAATACATATTTATATGAATTAAAAAATTATAACGAGAATCTTTCATTCTGATTCCAATAATTTACCACTCGAGTATTAATTTTCTAATACAATTTCTAAGTGCAACTCCAGTATCATAAGTACAATATATACTCTAATTCAAGATCTCAAGTTAGATACACGAATTTGGAATGTTAAGTAAGATTTCCTACACTTATTTGTTGAGAAAATTATCAAATTATTTGTTCATTTCATATTCAATAATGAAACTTTTTCCACAAAATCTCAATATGTTCAACAACCCTAATTTTTCTCTCACTAACCCCACCGAACCTTTTTTTTTTTTTCATCATTAGTCGGCAATAATGAGAATTTGGTCACATGAAAGAGAATCTTAAACTTTGACTAACGTACAATGATTGATTACAATGTATTGTGGATTAAATGGGTTATTTTTACTTTGATCGATTTGATTAGTAATTTTTAATAAATTATATATGTACTTAAAAATATATAAAAATAAAAAAATATAAATATAATATAATAATAAAAAAATTTTAATACTTAAATTTTGAGTAAAATAATATAATTTGAAATTTTTTCGTGAAATTGTGCGATCTTAGATTAAACTAATTTAATCCAATTTGTAATTTGATCAATTGTTAATCTCTAATCAAACTAAGTTACAGATCAATTCTCAATTTTACCAATTTTTATATCGATCAATCTGATCCAATTCTAAAAACACTTTATTAATCTAATGAAAAATAACTTTTCCATTCTAATATTGGTTAAAAAATCATAGTAAAACTTAGCTTACTTGCATTAGATGATAATATGTCTTCCACTAAGGCGGATTGCTATTAACTGCAAAAGAAACAAATTATTTAATCTAGTAATAAAGATGTGACTATTTAAAAAAAAAGAAAAAATATAATTATTTTTAATAATTTAAAAATATCACTTAAAGTAAAATAAATTGTATTTATTAAACGATTAATTGAATGGTAGCAAATTTCAAATGCTTCATTTATCCAAGGACACGTGGTCCATAATTAAAGGATTAGGGCATTAAAAGTAAGCATTATAATGCACTCAAATGAAAAAAAGTAAGCATGAATTATTGAGGATTACCTATAGATAATGTTTTGGCTAAAGGTAATGGGTAATGGACAAACATTGAACAATAAATATTTAATTATTGTGGAGAAGAACCCACAGATTCACGGTTTGCAAAATAGATGGACCGACATATCGCCCAGTGCCAATGGCCCGCGCTTTTCCTTCATCTATTTATTAGTTCTTTAAATCCTATTGCCGACATACTCACCTGGGCCCATCTCATCCGCCGCAGCGACAACTTGTGTTTAATAAAGTAATGCATAGCATGGGCACTGCAGTGTTAATCGTCAATTCGTCAAGCAAACGGTGGAGTTTCACTTTCACGTCCATACAATTCCTTGCCGGCAAATTATGACAGTTCACAGAGTTCTGTCTCTCATCATGGCCATGGGGCGCCCAGTGGGCTTCCATATAAATTAGATTGTCACATTTGTCAGAACTGGAAGCATATAAAATAAATCAATTCATTAATTAAATATATAATCAAAGTTTATACAACTAATCACACTTAAAGCAGCCAGCATATAAATTAGGTAGAAGATTACATTATTTTTTTTCTAAACTAAAGAAATCAATGAAAGACATAATAGAACGTAATAAATATATATACATTAAATGTTATTATAATTATAATATATGAACATCTAAATGTATTTTAATTTAGATATTCATTTAGATTTTAAAATTTCTTTTTTGTTATCGAAGAAATTAAACTTTCTTAAATAATAAGATACAACACAAAAGTGATTTTCAAAATATATATAGTTTTGTGGTAAATTTATTTTCCCAGATTTTATCATAAATATTGTCATTTTTATTTTCTCTTATTTTTCAAGTTTCACAAGTGTATATATTTTAGTACCTAATTAAAACTTAAAAAATATGAACAAAAAAAGAGAAACTATAAATTTTACAAATAAAATACATCAAAGCATAAAACTACATTATGCTTAAATTAGCAATTTAAATAATTCATAAAAATATTTAATAAAATAAAAATTAGGTCATAATGTATACAACATGTGTATTATTGACAAATTTAGTATAAAATTTAGATTATAGTTAATAATATACAAAATAAATTAATTTTTTAATGAAGTCAATTGTCTTAAATAAGAGTTAAAGGTATATATGAAAATAAGATTATAAGAAAGTTTCTACTATGAATAAGATTTGGATTTTTAGGTTTATAAAGTGAGATATTGAAAAAGAAAAAACAAAAATGATAAAATGAAGAGATGAGAGATATATAGAAAAGAAATGTGTACTTTTCATCAAATCTTATTTTTCAAGCAAAATATTAATCAATCATTAAAATTTGTAAATATAAGTTAAAGAACAATTTATAAAGTTATGAAACAATTCAAGCTAATTAAATTTGAGTATGTAATTTATACATTGCTTTGAATCTTTTTTATCTTAAAAAATATATTA
>CATIWR010163280.1:0-55624 GCA_949677035.1 Omphalea diandra | reverse complement strand
AATAAATAAAATTGAAGTTTTGAGATCAAGAGATGCCAGATTCAATTTTCAATAATAATTTAAAAGATTAGTTTCAAATAGTTTTAGATTTTTTTTAATTTTTTGGGTTCAATATTTAATATATTTTTAAATACATCAAATTAATACATTTTTAAAAAAATTTCAAGAGAGATTAAGATATTTTCGTATTTAAATTAATATCATTGACCATATTTATAAGATTTGAACTACTAAATTTAAAATTAATAATTGAAAATTATTTTTAAGAACTAATAATCCACTTCCTAAAAGTTTTAAATTATATTTGTGTATATAATCTGAAATGAATGGTCATATCCTATAAACATGATCAATAATATTTATAAAAATATGAGAAGTTTTTAATCATTTAAAAAGAGATTTAATATTGGTTGATAAATCAATTGATCTAAGAATATTCTATTAAAAATAAAAAATATATAATAATTGCAATTAAAATTTTAATATTTGAATATTTTAATGATATTGTAATTTAGTTTGTAGAAATGTGTTTTGACTTTATATAATATTCAATATAATTTTTTTTAGAATAACATAGATAATTTCATTTAATAAATAGTCATATATAATATCTATAAAAGAAACTATTCTTATAATATAAAATATCAGTATGAAATCGATCTCAACACTGCTAATGACACAATATTGTCAATTTCAAAATTACAATTTTATTTTCATAATAAATTTTTTTCAATAACTTTATATATTTATTAATTGCTAAAACCAAAATATATAAAATCCAAGAAAATGCTTTAAATTGTGTAACTTTATCACTTTTTTTTTTAGGCAAAATTCATCCTCTAATCAATGCATCAAGGATCCACGAATTTCCTTTATGAGAAAATGAAGTCTAAACTTAAATGTACTTTGCAACAGTAGAATTAAGATTGAAAAACAGTGTTATGTAGTTTTTCAGAGAGCTGAGTTTTTTTTTTATGCAGTTAAAATAAATACCTTCATTCTTACCTTTATATAGGATTAGGAAACATTTCAGATATGGATAGACAGTTGTGACTGTTAAATCAACTGGCAGCAATTTGTTTATTTAAAATTAAACAATTGTAAATGAGTTTAAAATTTGAAAATAATCTTAAATTAAAATTTATTTGTTGCTCTGTCACATGTGTATGTGCCATGTGTTCAAATACCAAGTGTGTTTTAAAAGGCACTAAAGAGCTGTCATGTGCGTATGTGTGCATTAAACTACAATGTAGCATTTCCATGTCCGTCTACACACCACCTTAAAGGTGGGACTACATCTAAAAGAATCAATCTCTTTGTCCTTAACTAATGTAGGATTTTCACTTTTGAAAATATTCAACGTTAATTATTAATTACGAAGATTTCATTAAATATAATGCAATAATACGATAGGAACTAAACTTACTTCGTATAATATTTCATAATAGATTTGAGGATGATATTACCAAAAACTCTAAAAAAAAAAGAGACGAAATTCTTATAAAAAGAGATGAAACAATAAATTTAAATAAAAACTCTTAAGAAAAGAGACACAATAGAAAAAATCAACCAAACATAATACAAATTCAGTTTATTAGAAAAAATAAGTAAAACAAATAGAAAAAAAAAGGTTTACCATTAGAATTTCAAAAAATAAAAAAAGAAAAATGGCTAAGATTTTTTTTGAGAGAGGAGCACGGATGACAATAAAACTTTTAAATAGATCGAATAAGAAAATGATTCATCAATACTTTATATTATAAATAAATTATTATTAAAATATAAACATAAAAAGAATTTATCAATATTTTATATTCTATTATAAATCAAGAAGTGTTTTCACGACATAACTCACAAGTGTTTTCACCAAAGAATTTGGCTCACTTGTATCGCAGAGGTAACTAGAAAAATTTGACTCAAATGCATATGCTCAAAGAGAGGTTTGTAATAAATCAAAAATAAATTTTAATAGCTTTGCATGTGAATTTTTTGTACCAAGTTGATCACAGGAATATTAACTATTTTTTTTATTGAAAATTTAATTGTCTTTTATTAACAATAGCAATATTAACTATTTTTTTATTGAAAACTCAGAAACTTTTTTTTTTTTATTGAATGAATGTTGACAAAGTAATTAGATAAAGGAAATAAATCGTTCAAGTAAAATAATCATTCAAATATGTAAAATGTAGATGATACTAATTTTATAATTTTAACCTAGCATTTTTGCAGACTTTGTATTAAAAAAATCATTAGACAGACATAAGATTCGAATATCATTAATGTAAATTTCATTATTTCATTACTTATTAAAAAAAATGAATGCAACTTTGTTGAAAAATTATGCAACAATCAAAGTGCATGACCTAAACATTGAACATACTTAGATTTATTTAAAAATAATTTCTATAATTATTTATTAATTATATTTATAATAAAATTTTAATTTTTAATATCTATAAATATTCTCAATTATATGTAACATTGTTATTTAAAGAGATTTCAACGTTACAAATTATAATGGATAAATAAAAATATAAAAAGACATAGACAAAAAATGTAATATACTTCTTTATAATACAGATTTTATAATAATGAAACTATAAATATATTTTATTCTAGTAATTATATTTTGATATATTTGACAAATTTTATTTTTTTACAAATAATTAAAAAATTAATAAAAAAATGAAAATACATACAATGTACATGCTATATATATTATCATTATAAAATAGAAGACAAAAGGAAATCATTATTCACATAATATAATCTCTACTTTGTAGTGCGTAATCAAATGCGTAAAAGATTATTGATTTGCTATCAAACTACTTACTACTGATCTTAATGAGCAATTACAATTTTAATTAGCTCTCACAATTTTCTGTTTAATAATTTAATGATTGAATGATTATTTCAAAATATATAACAATAAGACTCAAATCTTATTCAGATAGATGTCACACTTTCCGTTTTTCTTATTGATCAATCTGTAGGCATCACAACATGATGATGATAGCTTGTCATGAAAATGGGATTCTTTTGTTAAATAATTTTTGTTGTCGCATGGCTATTATGACATCTTTTTGGTAGTATTGATGAATCCTTTTTGGTAGACTTTCAAGTGAGGGGAAAAAATGATAATCATGCACAATCCTTTTTGGGAACCCTTTTCTCCTCATTGGACAATGATGGGCAATTAAAATGATTTATTATTTAAAAAAAAACCTCACGTATACTAAAAATATGCTCAATTATATATATATATATAATGAAACCTTTATACTTGAAAATTTTATAATGATAATTTTATCAAATAGTTAAAGATATTTATTTTATGTGCTGTTGTGTTATTAAATGAATATATAAATAGATGATATATACTCAATATAAATAAATTTTTAATAAAAAGAGATGATGAAAAAAATTTTTGGTACATTAATATGGTACTATTATTCTAAGAGTCAGACTAACATTTGCGCAGTCATAACTATAAGACCCAATTAGGAGACTCTTTGTTTTTTTTTTTAAAAAAAAAAATTATGTTTGAATGTTATTTATATAAAAAAAAAAAAAAAAAAAAGATATTTGGTGTAAGTTATTTATGTAAAGCAATACAATTTAGTGTTTTGTCCACAAAATTTTTTTAGGCTGTGCACTTTTCTTTATTTAGTTTAACATTGCAGAAAATATATCAAACGAATTCAATCATGTTTCTAATTATTTGAATGTAATTTATTTTTTAAAAGTATTTGAATATTATTTAGTACAAGTGATATAATTTAGTGTTTTGTGCATAAGATTTTTTTTTAAGAAGTGCACGTTTTTTTTAATTTAGTTTATATAATAACTTTATAGAAAACACATGCAGAAAATCAATCATTTGCTTATTATTTGAATATAAATTTATTTTATAAATATTTCAATAGTATTTTAGGAAAGTAATTTCATTTATGAACTTCTACGCCTATGGATGTCTAGACCATCATATACACTCACCCTTTTTTTTTCTAATGGTATATATTAGTAGTTAATGAAAAGAGGGACAATTAGTAATTATTAAGATGTTATCAGCAACATCTGTAAACCTATGAAAATATTAGAGATCCACGAGCACTCATTGATCATGGTGACAAAAAATCGAAAAAAATCAAACCAATTAAAAAATCGATTAAAATCAATTTGAGAATTTCAGTTAACTAACCCAATAGTTTCGATTTTGATTTTGATTTTAAAATGTTTTCACTTTTCAATTTGCCTTTTGATTTTTTATATAAAAAATGATGATTAAGTAAATTGATTATATATATATATATATATATATATATATATATATATATATATATATATATATATAAATTATATTTTTTTTGTTTATATTTTTTTTAAAATTTTTTCTCTTTAATATTTTACTTTTTATTTTATATATAAAAAATTATTTTTTATTTAATTTATTATATATATATATATATATATATATATATATATATATATATATATATATATATATTCATTAAATTTTTTCTGTTTATTTTTAATTGAAAATTTTGATATTTTGAAATATAGTGTCAGATTAACATACATATGAAGTAAAAAGCTGACACTATATACTTTTATTTCAAGAAGCATTGTTGTATCAAAGTTGAAAAGAAGTACAACGAAAAATTGCAGTTTCTTCTTATTACTTGACTTTCGCAATTGGGAGAAAGCAAATTATTAAAGAGAATTGGTAAATGCAATTTTTTTTTATTATAAAATAATAAGATATTTTTATAATTATTTTTCTTAAATAAAATTTTCTTAATAAGTTTTTTTAAGAAAAAAAATGGAAAGAAAACAAACTACATCATCACACACATTCTTGGGTAAGCAACAGCCCAACAAGATTTTGAGGAGGATGCTCCCACAAATGAATTTCCACTTTCAAACCGGATCCATGATGAGCCGACCCATTAGCCACAAAGTTCATCTTTTTTTGGATAGACCATCTCATATGCTCGCACTCTTTTTGTATCAGATTAATTCAATTCAAATCGGATAAGACTGTTCGGCCGTAAAACTCTCTCTATCGAGTTTTAATGTAACTGCCTACCCAGAATTCAAATTCAAGACCTTTGCATACCCATTAGCCACAAAGTTTGTCTTTCTGAATATATGACTTGTACTCGCATCGCAGTCTCTAGGTATCAAGTTCTGAATGCTATGAACCAGGCCAAAAGATTCGACATATCATTGAGAAGCACCCTTAATCAGTTGGACAACACTTGAATTATTAACTTCAAGCAAGATTCATCTGAATTCCTTATTGCATGCCAACTTGAAACTCTTATAAATACCTTATAATTCAGCTATAGTAATGGGAGCACCCACTGAATTAAGTAACAGAAAAATCTCCAAACAAGTACCTGTCTATATGAGAGCAAAGAATACCTCCAGCAGCCACCTCTCTATGGTTCGCCAACCATGATCCATCTGTGTTATATAATTATGCACGCAAGGATCGAAGTGTAAGTGTCCTATGGATGTGCACATAATATAGATTGAGTACGAACTAGAAACAACATTTAGCAAAATTCGTGTGTATTTCACTTATATAATTAAAAGAGGCATTCAATCATTGGATTACTTTATTTCTTTTTCTATATATATTTTGGAAATATTTAAAGTAAATTGGTTGTAACTTTTTAAGGGTTTAAACATTTTTTTCTTTTCTTTGATAAATTAGAAATAAAGAGTTTAAACCCTTGATCTCTCTAAATTAGCTTAATATTAGCTTTATTAGTGGTGTTTGAAAATATGATCACCTTTTATTTTGATAAATATAGAATTTATAGTGACAGACAGATCAAATTGAAAGAAAATATAAAGATAACACATTTATTTGTTGCTAACTGTTAGGATTTTATTCAAATATTTAACATTGAAATAAGACTTTTTAAATTTAGTTAAGATAAATATTTTTTAAAAAGTTAGGAGATCATTTTTTATGTGGCGTAAAACTTTTATGTTAAATTTATTCTTATTTAAATTTGGATTTTTATTGAACTAACTATGATTAAAGCAAACTAAATATATTTTGCACAAAAATCAAGCATCAAATAATTTGAGTCAATTATTGATTTACTATATTAATTTAGTAGTTTGGTAATTGAATGTCTATATATGCCCTACTATAACCAGGTAATAATTTTAAATTCTATATATTTTTTTAAAGAAAAAATTTTACAAATAAAAGAAGCTCAAGAATAAAAAAACAAATCTATTTTAGGACCACATTCAATCAATGGACATATCGAGGCACTTGCAAGAGACAAGCTTGTGAGGTCCAAAAGGCTTGATAGGTCTGTGTCATATTAAAGTTATCCAACAAATTGGGCAAATTATATCATGAAAACTTGCACTGTGGTCCAGGATATTTGAGTTTTGCAGGATGATCACACGTTAGATTTTTAATTTTCAAATAACACTCAGCTCTATATTTTTACTTTATAAATTCATTTTTTTATTCAAAATTATAAAATATTTATTTGAGATCTCTTATTTAATAATATTTTTAATAAATATTTATATCATAAATATTTTTAACAAATATTTTAATAAATATTTCTATCATTTTTCATATATTACAACGAGTATTTATTTTTGTGTATAGTTTTTATATTGTATATTTGAATAAAATTATATATTGGTTACATAAAAATGGATTATGATCTTTGATATTGATATGAAGTTAAATTGATAATGAATTGTATGAGAATTAGTATTGTATCTGAAGTTGTTTAATAAAAATTTCAAACATTTTGATACATTACTATTCGAGAGAAGATACAATAGATTTGTATTGCATGTACATTGGTTATTATTATACTGAACTTGTTAATAAAAACTTCAAACATCTAGGTATATTAATATTCAAGAGAAAGTACATTGATTTTGTACTGTATGTACATTAGTTTTGTATTGTATATACATTGATTTTGTTATACTTGAAGTTGTTTAATAAAAACTTCAAACATCTCAGTACATTTTTGTTTAGCTGCGGTTATATTAATTTGGAACCGTAAATATATTAATTTGAAATGGCAGACACGTAGCGTTGGATATGAAGGTATATTAATGTTCTAGAAAAATACACTAGTTTTATATTGTTTGTATATTTAGTTTCTATCTTGACTTTTGTAATAAAAAGTTTTAATAATCTTCTATATTCCTAATTAAAATAAAGACATTAGTATTATATTATAAGTACATTATTTTTTTATTTCAATTATTTTTTATTGAAATACTGCTAATAATTTTTAAGCACATTTGTTTTGACTTATAAGTTAGTTAACGTTTATTATTGTGATTTGTAATATATTTTTAAAAATATATAAATGATTATATAATTTTAAGTTTTTAAATTACTGAGTTCATTTATTTTAAAATTTTAACTTATTTAATTTTTATATTAAAAATAAAACTTTTAAAATTAAAATTAATCAAATTAAATAATAATAGAAAATTTCAACCAAATTAAATGAATATTTCATCAATAATAAAATAAGATTAAAAAAAAAAGAGACTTAAAGCATAAAAAATTAGAAAAGAAAAATGTGTTTTTGCGGATGAAAGATGGCATATGTGTGATTTAAGTGAAATGTTGCATTTTGCTGCAAGGTGTATGATTGAAGAAGGAAACGGATCCAAAATATGTCAATCCCAAATTCATCCCTCCACATTCCTAGGCTTAATTATTAAAGGATATGTAGGCTCGAAGTCAAATCAAAATTGAAGTCAAGTTTTTCCATGTGTGGCCACTTAATCTCATGAAAATTTGGTGGAAGAGAAAACATCGAGAGTTTAATAATAGGTGGAAAGCGTGGAAAATAGGTGGAAGAGAAAATTGGTGGAAAATAGAAAGAAAATGGAGTATGCTCATATAATAAAAAAAATAAAATTGTGGTTTCATAATTAATTTTTCTTTCATTTTATTTTTTATTGATTTTCACTTTTTTCCAAACGTAATCTTACACTTTATTGTGAATATATATAGACACACACAATAAATGAGAAAAAGCTATTCTATCCTTAATAATAATAATAATAATAATAATAGCTATTTAACATCTCCCCCTCAACAATAAATATCGAGAGTTTGCTAGATACAAATTAGAAATGCAAAGTTGAGTGGGATTTAATAAATAAGTCGACAAATTGCATGGTAAAGGAGACAAAAGGTAACAATAAAGTGCCAACCTAATAATAATGACGAGCAATATAATAATCAATCTCAATATGTTTGATTTGTTTATAGAAGATAGAATTGTGTGGAATCTGAATAGTATTCATATTTTCACAATATAAAAGAGCATGACGATGAAGTAAAATACTCATATTTGCAAGCAACCGTCCTAACCAAAGTATCTTTGATAAGCATTATTTAGTATATATTTTTAAATTAGAAATTAGGAGTTTTCCTTATTTTTATAATGTTTTTATTTTAGAATAAGTTAATTTTTTGTTTCTTTTATGCCCGTGCATGAAATTCTCAAAAAGGAGCTAAATTGCAGTTTTCAACAATGTTGCATGGACTATTGAGTGACCCATGCATAAGACCATAAAGAGATGCAGAATTGACCCATCAACAAATCTGAATCACGTAAGCAGTTAAGTACGTGAGCTGCTGCATGGACCATACATCGAGCCATGCAAAATGTCAGATTTGGAATTGAGAAATGCAAGCATGTTGCCTTTTTAAGATAACAAAGACCTAATTTTGATGGAGATTCTGGATCCAACCTCTACACCAAATAAAAAGTAGATTTTGTGAAGATTAGAGCAAATCTTCTCTTAGGGTTTTCATTGTTTTCATTGAGGAAGATTCTTTTATTTGGAAATTCTTTTACTTAATTTAATGGATTTTCCATTCTTTGTTTCTTTTTCTTCTTTTAGGATGAACTAATTTTTTAATTCTAGGGATTAGGGTGAAACCTCAATATTTATTTCATGAATCTATAAAGTGATTTTGCTTTAATTGTGTTAGGTGTCTTGATTTAATATGTTTAAACTTAATTGATCTTGTATGTATAAACGGTTGCATGTGTGCAATATTTAAAATTCTAGATGATGGAATAAGAGTAGAAGTTTAGGATTATTCCAAACATATTAAACTAGGAGATCTTGACCACGAGAGTAGGTTTGACTTCTTGAGATATTTAAGGATTATTCATGAATTTTAATGCATTGCTATTGAATTTTGTAATCATGAAAATAGACATAATTTCAGTAATGATAGACTTAATTTTGCTCAAGAGAAATTATTGGGTAAATTAGGAAAATTCATCTTCAAGCACAACCCAATCTCAATTGAAATAATCCTCTTAATATATTTATAAAATGGTATTGTGGTATATCTGAATTCTCTAGAAATCATTATCATATAGAGTTTCTTTTCATTTAATTCTAGTTTTATTCAATTATTTTTGAAATTTTAGTTTTTGTTTATTATTCTTTGATTATTTTGGTTATTTTGATTGCTAAATAATAGAAAAATTAAGATTGTATTAGTACTTGTGTGAAACAATCCTCGTGAAAACGATCTCTACTCTTCATCATATTACCTAAAGCGACTTATGTACTTATAACAGTTTTACACGCAACAATCTCATAAGTAGTGAAAGCTATGACATAATACTCCACCTCCGTTTGAAGATCTAGAGTCAATATTGTACTTCATGCTTTTTCAAAAAATAAGAAAATTATTCAAAAAATAAATAAATAACTAGTTATATATGACTTGTGAGATCATAACTCAATTAGCATCAAAATAAGCCCATAACTCGAAAGATGAAGTAGATGAAAGTAAGAGTTTTTAAAATTGAAAATCCTAAAGATAATACAATGAATAATAGCCTAATAAATTATAATAGGCAAAGTAACAAACTGGTTAACTATGTACATAGCATAAGTAATATCATGACTAGTGATAATGATATAAACTTCACTACCAATAACAATATGATATAAAATAGGATCAAGCAAAGGAGAACCATCAAAAGTAAAGAATCTAGTATTAAGCTCAATATGTGTGCTAATAGTCTTACTATTAATTAGAGAAGCACACTTAATTATATCATATATATCCTTAGACTAAAAGAGAAGAAAATCATGTGAAGAAGAAGCAACTCCAATATTAAAAAAAGTAATGCAATAAACCTAAATCTTTCATAACAAAATAATGAGCTAACTCTTTCTTCAGTCTTGTGCTCCAATCAATCATGTCATCAATATACAAAGAAAGCAAAATATGACCATTAGAGGTATATTTAACAAATAAAGTCAAAACATGATGACTAAGATAAAAACCTTGTGAGGGTATCATAGCAGAAAACTTTGCATACTAAGTTCTAAAAGTCTATTTGAGACTATTAAACACTTTTATGAGCTGTAAAATTCACCAGGTTGATGAGGAGCATCTAGAGGAGGAACTAAATAGAGTTTTTCTTGAAGATCCCTATTAAAGAAGGCATTTTTACATCTATTTGAGATATATCTTGGTGACAAGTAGAGACAACTATAATAAGAGTATACGCTATAGTCATTTTGTAACAAGGGCAAAGGTCTCTTCATAATCCATACCATAATCCTGGAGTAGCTTTTAGCATTTTATACCTTTCAACACATTCATCAAACTTGGTTTTAATTTTGTAGACCCAGTGAGAACCAATTACATGTTTACCTAATAGTAAAAGTGCCAATTTCCAAATACATGTCTGATATAAAATAGTAAGTTTCTCAACCATAACATGATGTGAAAGGGGATTAAGAATTGTCTCTTTATAGGACAAAGGCTTAAAGAGACTATTAACTAAAGTTTTTTTTTTAAAAAAAAAAAAAGACAAAGGAACTAGAATAATAAGAACAAAAAAAAATTAGAGTGCTTAGGAAATGGTTGGTCCATAGTAAGAAGAGATGGAGCAACAAGTGTATCAAGAGCTAAAGAACCAATATTTATTGAACTATTAGTTGGTGCAATATCAATTTCATTAATGAGAGGATCAATGCGAATAAGATCAACCTTAGTTATGTTATAAGAAGAAGTAGAAATGAAAAAAAAAAAAAAAGTTGTATTCTCAAGAAACATAACATAATGAGAAACATATAATGTTTGACTAGTTGGATCAAGACAATGATATCCTTTTTGACCTACACCATAACCTAGAAAAACATAAATAACAGATCGTGAGGATAACTTACTACATTCAGCATGGGGTTGAAGGACAAAACAAATGGAACCAAAGACATGTAGGAAAATATAATTAGGAGTATACCCATACAACTTCTTATAAGAGACAAATTAGAATAATACGAAGTTGAAATTCTATTTTCAAATATGTTGCAGCAAGAATTGTTTCTTTTCAAAAGCTTCTAGGAACATACGCAATAGTAAGAAAGATCTAGGAGTCTCAATAAGAAGCCTATATTTTCTTTCATCAACGCCATTTTTTTTAGTAGCATCTATACAATATATTTAATGGATTATCCCATCAAAGACAAGTAAATCTAAAAAATCATTAGAAGTATACTTCATACCCAATCTCACCTTAAACACTTGATAACGATTAAATACTAAGTTTTGACAATAGATCAAAAGCATTGAAAAAATTTAGAAAATCAGAATAATGTTTCATAATGTAAACCTAATAATAACAAGTATAATCATCAATAAACGAAACATAATATACCTACACTTTATTGCTAGAGGAGAAGTTCACCACACATCATAAGGGACAAGATCAAAAAGAGCACGAGAAAAAAACTTTTTTTTATCAAAATGTAAAACAAAAAGTTTAGCCAATTACAACTGCTACAATAAAAAATATAATAAGTTTCAAATTTCCTAATGCTCATGTGCAAGTCAAAAATTATAAGCAATGATGCAGATATATGACCAAAGTGAGAATGTAATAAGTGAAAAATATAAGAAGAACTCAAACCTAATGATGACAAATTGACATTAGAGGATAATGTTGCAACAATTAGTAGAGGTAAACACAAGGTCGAGCAATTCGACTCAAATTTTTGAAAAACTCTTTTTTGAAAAATTGATACCATTTCAAATTTTAGGATAGTTCGTTTTGATTTTTCGATTCTTTTGGTATAGTTCAATTTAGTTTGGTATAGTTCAATTTAGTTTGGTATAGTTCGGATGTTCGATATTTATAGTTTTTAATTATCAATTTTTCAAATCTCTAAAACAATTTTAGCATATTACTTTTTAAAATAAATAAAAAGTAAATAGAATATATTATTATATTTATATACTGATTGAAATTGAGAATCTAATAAATTAATTAGTTTGGTTAGTATAATTTTTTGATTTCATATCAATTATTAATTATAATTAGTTAAACATTTTTTTCAACCATTCAATTAAAAAGAGAGAAAAATTATAATAAATGAATAAAATTATTGATAATTGTCATTGCATATTTTATTTGGATAGATCATCCATCTACTTAAATGAAATTGTTAAGTTTAATATTTGAATAAAAAATTGATTAGTTTTATAAATTATATAAGTTGAATGATATATATATATATATAGTTCTGAGAAGGGACAGGTTTGATTCGGTTTTTAGTCCAAAAACACATAAAGAATTGAAACCATTCTATTAATTTTATTTTTGAAATTTTTTTATTTAAATTCGGTCTAATTTAATTATTCAATTTGATTTGAAATTCTTCACAGTCTCATGCTTAGCTCTAATAATTAATACATTGTGCTAGCCAAAAGCACAGTCTCTTTTTTCTACCACTGATCTGAATAAACTTATAGGATTGCAAGTCTTGAATTACAAGTCTTACATACAACTGATTTGAATAAACTTATTGGATTGCAAGTCTTGCACACATCAATTAGAGGAAGAAAAACCAAGTATCCAAAATCACATAACTGACTCATAGATTAAGAATGTGATATATATATATATATATATATAGACACAAAAGATGTAGCAATTGAACAAACACTTGCTAAAGCATTGAAATTCCATTAGCAATCAATACTAAAATATATGAGTTAGGTAATAGAGAAATAATGGATGATAAATTAAGAGACATATAATGCGAAGCAACATAATCTAAGATCCAATCAATAGAAGATAAACTTGAAGTAATAGAAAATAATAAACCTATATCAACTTTGAAAATCGAAAGCATTCATCTTTTTCATATTATTTGCTGTTATATTAATTTCTTTGCTGTTGATATATAACAAATTTGATACATCTTATTATAAAATCCATAATAAATAATATTTTTTTAATTTTGCAAAAAGTCTTTGCAAAAAAAATATGAGCTATAATTTTTCATTAACAATATAAATTTTGAGAAATATCATTGGAAAATTAAAGAGTTTCGAGATTCTAAAAATATAAATTTCACAATTCAAAATTTCAAAAATACTGAGATGGTCTTCACAAATGAAAAGGTTAAGTGTCCAACTTTTTCAATTTTGAGAATTCAAAATAACATTAGTTTTTTATATATATTATTTCTTTTTATATTGATTCAAATACTACTTATTTTTATATTTATTTTTTATGATATATGATAACATTAACACATATTATTGTAAAATTTTATTTTATTATTTTATTAAATTATGCATTACAAGGGCATAAAACCAGTTGGTTTATATTCATTTGTTGAATATGGATCTGTAAAAATGCCAGGGGGAATGAATATGGACTGTCTCCCACATATGAAATTTTATATTCTTTTTTATATTTTTAGGTTAGTGTCAAACAAATATTGGTGTAATACTATTGTTGTCCGCAATAGTACATTACTATTTTATTTTCTCTAGAAATGCTTACGTATGTAAAAGGGGGTGACATCAGAAATGGCTTTAAATTTGCACTATTTTTGGTGGTCCAGCCACATAAATATACCATATGCAAGGAAACAAAAGCAATTAAGTGACAATTTCATGATTAATGGGGTTGTGTACAGTGTTTTTAAAATCGGACCCAAGATCGAATCCATTAATTAGTTGGTTTTTTATTTTTGATTTAATTAATTTTTTTGAAAATTTTATATAAATAATATTTAAAAATATAATAAAAAATAAAAATATATTTTAATATTTATATTTTAATCAAATAGTGTAATTTAGAAATTTCAAATTTTTCCCAAAATTATATAATTTTAAGTTGAATGAGTTGATCTGAGTTTCGATTTTCAAAATTTTTTTATTTTAATCAATTTTTTAATTGGTTGATTTTAAATACTGAATAGAATACTTTCAATTTTATTAATCCGGTTAGTCAGTCCAGCTCGATTTGAGTTGTATATAGCTTATATGAGGGATTTCATAATCAAAATGACTAGTCAAAATAATGCATCCTACAATTTCATGATTAATTGGCACTACATAGCCTTTATGAGAGGGAATGAATATTCTAAACCAAGGATTGGAAGATGAAGTTCCCTCATTTCCTCTTCTATCTATATATACACCAGCTAATCTAGAAAAAGAAGTAAGAAAAAAGAGGTTCATGGTCCTTGAGCAGGAGCAGCTAATTTAGAAGCACTGAAAGGTTTGCTACGCAGGAGAGATGGCACCGTCGCGTCCGAATTAGTTCCTGGGAACAAGGCAGGGCAGCGCCGGTATCATTTCTCCAGCGGAGGAAACCTTGCAAGTGCAACATATTTATGTATACATTCTTTATAACCAAATGCCAAGCGTGAGGTCTAAATTAAGGTTCATTTGTTCTCTTTATTTTCATGTTATTCTTGTTTACCTAATTACCAAGCTCTGCATTTTTCTGAGCTCTGCATTTTTCTGTCTTCCTTTCTGTTATTCTCCAGGACAGATAATTAAGCACTGTACGTAACTTGCTGGGAGGGCAAGTCACTGGCTTCTTGTAAAAGCTTGGAGAATTGGATCAACAAGTTTTTCGCGAATACAGAACATCTAATGCCCATATGCACTACTAATGATTGGAGGGAACTTTGCTTTCGGTCCATCCATTATAAGGGGTAAGAAAAGTTGATTCCTCTAACACACCAGTCGATGCTTATTTCTGTTCAATATCAATTGAAATAGCTGAATAGTAGACATAAAAGGTTTTTAAAGTGTTATGGATGCCTTCTTATGGTGGAAACTGCAGAATCTGGTTTCATACTTTTCAATTATCATTCAAGCAATACTTCTCTTTTGTATGACGAAGACAGCACAGATAAAAGGGAAGGAAAGTGTTTTGAAAACCGGACCGGACCGGCCAGTCGAACCAATAAAACTGGAAAACAGACCAGTTCAATTAGGTCTAATTCAATTTTCAAAGTAATTTTTATAATTTTAAGTATTTTAAATATATTTACATACATTTTTAATATTTTTTTATTTTAAAATTATTTTAATAATATTTTTTAAATTTTATTTATTATTAAATTAATTGAATAGAATTGATTCACTTGTGAATTAATCAACTGACGGATTCATTAACTAGTCTAATATTAAAAACATGGGAATTTCATGAATGGCCTTTAATGCAGCTATTAGCCATCACATGTAGCGGAAAAGGCTTATCTCTCCTATAAAACAATATATATATATATATATATATATATATATATATATAATTTTAATCTTGTATATATTTATTATTTATTGAATTAATATTTTAATAAATAAATAAATAAAAAATTATGAACTATTATTATTTGTTAGATATTAAACTTGAATTATAACAAAGCATGAAATGTAGAAATTAAAAAAAAAAACTTTAAGTTTATTTAACTTAAATCTTATTAAAGTGATGTTATTGTCTTATAAGTTTCATTTAAAATTTAATAAGTCTAAATACGAAAGTTATATTTTCATTTCTATAAATATCTATGTTAGAAAAGCCAAATGTATCACGTCATTTGAAGAGAAATTCAATAAAGACATGTGTTCGTCCTATTTCCTTTTTCTGTTTGTGAGTCTTTGGGTGAGTGTGTTATAGGGCCTACTTGCTTCTAACATATTTAATTAAAAAAACTATACAATAATTAATAAAAAAATAAAGAGAATATATATATTTTTTCAAAAAGACTAAAATAAAATCAGGTATTAGTGCAAGCAAAATTTTCTATTTGTTATTGGATTAGTGATAGAATCTTATTGGAATTATCGAATTATCCATAAATTTTTTTCTAATCAAGTTAATAAAGTCATGAAAACATAGTTAAAATTTTTCTCTTATTTTATGTGCAATGAATTTATATATATATATATCTATATATATATATACACGGCTTAAAAAATAAAAAATAATTATTTTTAAATTTAATAATAAAGATTTTAAAAAGTAATATAAGTTTAATTAATATAAAAGTTATTTATTTTGATATTTTTATATATTATATAATTAATATCATGTAAAAAAAATTGTTTAATTAAAAATTTTACAAAATTTTTACCCAACAAATTGCACTGAGTTAGTGAAGTTACGTGGCGAATAGTTAAAATAATAGGACGTCATCTATACGAGAAGAACATGGAGAAAGCAATACTGACTCAGTAGCTTCAGCTTCCATGTATTTTCCCGGAATGAATTTGGCCAGAGGGGAAGGGACGGAAATGGAAAAAAAATACTACATCGCGATTCGGGGATTTCCACCAAAAAGGTCGCATGGCTCCTGTGTGGTGGATAAGGAAGAAGCCTAGCCTTGTTAAAGGACATGCTACCACCCGCCAACAAAGTCAAGCGGGAAGGCCAGGTCATCAGGTGACGAAGGAATTTGGTTGAACCTGTCGATTTAATATCTTATCTCAAAATTAGAGTAAAATTTCTCTGAAAATATTACTGCATGAATAGGCAATTGCTACAATATGCTATCTTATCACTTCAACAATACCAATAATCCCCCATTTTTATTCATCTGTCAGCAAATCATTAATCAATATAATCCAATTTTGTAAATATTAACTAAATTAAAACCCATTTTTTAATTATCAGCTAAAGCAAAACACGATAAATTGCACAATCAAATTTCTTTTCTTCCCAAAAGTGTTTCCACGGTGGTCAACAGCATTACATGCAGATAAGGAAAACCACAACAATTCAAGTGAACATTCACGGTTTAGACGTTATAACAAGCAGACTGAAGAGAACCCCAAAATGGTTCAAGTAAATATTTGCAGTTCGGATGATTTAATAAACTACAACCTGGCCATCACTACTCTACCATGATCCTACAGCACCAACTGTTGGATTCTGGAATGCAGCAAATTCCCAGGAGGTCTTCAGTGCATAAGGCTGTGAAATTGTTACACCTTCTTCAGTAATCTTCGCTATCTGCAATTTATAAGATTGTTAACGTGTCAGGCGACAATTTATAGAGAGAGACAAAGAGACAGAGAGAGTAGATTATTTGGACAAATAACTGATAGAATAAACCAAACAAAAAAAAAGTTTGACATAGATTATCTGAAGCCAAGCAACAACTCTCATTCGGACACAAGATATCTTTAAAATTATTTGTCTTGAATATGTGAAGAACCGCCAATTGCAAAAATGTGGGACAGATGAAGATGATGGACCTCATAGTCTAAGCCCCCACTAAAGGCTTGTTTATGGACATGCCCAAAACAAACCAAGGTGGCCTATGGAATGCTATGAACATAATCTGAGTGAATCACAAAGTAGCCTTTACAATTAGCCAGATAATATCTTCGGCTAAGAAAAATCTCTTAAAGAATGCAACCACATATATGCTCAGTATGCACATCCAATAACTAAAAAATTGAAAAAAAAAAATATCTTGGGAACATCTGAAGAATTATTAATCGCTGTGAATGTTGTCCATTAAATGCACACACACAGATATAAATATATATGGTGAAAGAGAGAGAGATTAAGATCAAGTTTCAGGAACACGTAATGACAAGATACTAAAGATTTTGACTTTACTAACTTTCTCCCTAGTTTTCTTAGGAAACAGATAGATTCTTATTCCTAAGCAAGGAAAGATGTTGCAACCATCTGATATCAGCCAGATATGTCTCTCTCTCTCTCTCTCTCTCCCAACCCTCCAAATTGCTTCTGAATGTCATATTTGAGATTTTCTTTTTTCTCATAGCTCCTGCAAAGAGAAACCCAGCATTCTTATCACACTATTGCTTCCTTTTCCAACAATCTAAAACCAGATGCAGCTCCTCTCATGTTTTCATCTCATCAATCATCTAGGGTATAACAGTATAACAATAAAGGCAAGGATTCTAGCAACTCCCTCTCTACCGTTTTCATCTGAATTCAAAAGCACTGCCACAAGCAAGGTCAATAAAGGCAAATATTGCTGCTTCCACCATTTCATCAGGAGCATCTGTTTCACTGTTATTATGCCTAACACATGAAAGTTAATTTATCCACCATTCCAACACTAATGCAACCCACAAAACCAAATCAGAAATTAGTACTAGTAGTTCAATGCCCCAGGATTAACATTAGAAGGCATTGCCATGTATTACTTTTTTGGTTTCCAATTTATAATTAAGTTTTATGTTTTTCATCAAATCAATAAGCTAACTATATCCTAAAATCTCCAGATTCTATGACAACCTAGGGTGGTTTTATTTTTCTTGAGGGACTTGGGGACAACATCAGAAACGAAAAAAGAAACTCAGCAAAAATATGGCATATCATTTCCCAGTATACTCCATGAATTCACAATTCAACCCAGAAAAGATTTAACATTATTCATTTTGAATACGATATATCAATCATTTTTCATCACAATGACAACCAAGTACAGTAAACTACACTAAAGAACCGAACCTGAAGCTTGTTTATAGCAGATCTGTCACGGTACAGCAGCACACGCATGCATTTCTCCAGTAACTTAACACCATCTTCAAAACTCAGGTCCTCATGCCACTCATCACGAAGTATCGGTCGTGCAAGGTGATTTCCAAAGCCAGTTGCTACATGATTGTCCTCAAAATTTACTCCTATCATAGTGACCTGAGATGCATGTTTAGGGACACAATGAACTCATTATTAACAGCAGAAGGCTAAATCGGGGCGGGGGGGTGAATGAACATGGCTAAGCATCAAGGCAACAGAAGAAGTAACAGAGTGGTACCATGCCAAGGTACTTTTGTCCGTTTTTAACTCCGCCAAGAACAAGAGAATTCCACAATGGATTGAACTTGTTGCGCCTATTATACATCACCCTTGTTAAATAGTTGTGCACCTCTTTAGGGCCCAAAGAGTTGCCATCATCCCACATGTTGTCATACAGGCTGCAGACATTAGAGAACATCAAGTAATTAAAAAAAAAATTCCCATCCTTTAAATGTCTATCCAGAAGCCAAGAAATAACAATATGGTTTTAGCTAAAACTTCACTTTTTCTATATGTACAGCAACCTACACTTACATGAGCTCATCAAGGTAGCGTTGAATCTCCTGAAAATCACTAATTTCTCCACTGGCACCGAGAAGAGAATGCTTCCCCACAGGCTTCATTCGCTCCACACTTTTGTATCGCAAAGTGGATCCATAGGACGCTGGCATAAAAGAGGTTTTTTGTCATTATTCAGCCTAGCTTCATTGTAAATGGGGCACAATTCCCAAATTCAAATAAGTGCAAAAGAAATTACAAGAGTTGGGTTATATAAAACATAAAAAGGAAAAACTAATTCTAGCATAGGGGGAGAAATAGGGAACTTAGTAATTAAAGTTAATGCATGCATGCTCTAAGATACAAAATATCGGAGAAAAGATGATTAATGGTGCACAAGCAACATGCTGGATTAAATTAAGTGCAAGATTATTGAAGAAAAAAGAGGAAAAAGCTAACATGGCTGGAGTATTTGATTCCCCACATAAAGTTTGCTCTAACCAAATAGGTAAAAAAAAGAGGTAGTAGCATGTCCTGCAGGGTTGACGTAGAAATGCACTATTCTGATTAGATGTGACACCTAGCCTAGGCATTCTACTTTAATGATACATTTTTCACACAATTAATGCAATGAAGACATGCGCCAGACATAATCAATCTCACAAATGTACCTCATCTCTGACTGCAAAAAGATTTATTATGTCTTGAGTAACCTTTTAAATTCAGCATAACATTAAGGAAACCTCATGCAAAGTAATCCATAGTCTTTAGAACTTCTACAGAATACACAGAGAGAAAGTTGCTAGCTGTATTGAGGGGTTGTAGGATCACCACTGAGAGGATTACAAGATAAAATGGAGGTTGAATGAGTATTGAAAAAAGGACACCAATTGTAGATGCTATTATGCTTGAAAAAAGTAATCAATAACTACAAGTCTGTAACATCAGAAACAGCTCTACCAGCTTAAATAGACCCCATTGATAGGTAGAATGACCTCAATAACAGGAATACTGAAACACCATCAAACTATCTGGGGAATAAATGACTGGGTACAAAATTGACATAGCAAATAAAAAATTTAATTGCATTACTAAAAGGAACACCCATTTTACTAAATGCTATTATGCTTGAAATAAAATAAGTTTCCACTTCCACAACATCCTTAAACCTATAATCCTGATTATGCAGTGGAAAATAACCTTAATATCATTAAAGCATAAACCACCATCAAATAATCAATCAGATACTCCAGGATCAAAACTACAAAGTTTACAAAATTTACATAAAAATCCTACTAACCTCCAGTATCAGCAGCCATCAAAACACCGTCTTTGTACTTCAAAGCCACCACAGATGTACCCATTACGTATGGGTACCTATAGACACAAGTGGAAAACACAAATGGAAAACATCAATAATAAACAAATAATAGGGTTTCGGCATTGATCAGAGAGATATGGATGCTTACTGTGTCCTTTGAGAATCAGATTCGGGACCCAGTAGCTGGGTGGGTCGGATGCTGGTCTCCTTCGCCATTAACATAACCAATTTTGGTGTAAGGATCAATTTGATTTTGTTTCGTCAATGTGAGAGGAAAAATGAGGTTTATGATTTATAAGGAGATCTTGCTTAGACTTATTGGCGAAGACAGCATTTAGATGGGCCTGAATTTGGAACTATTGGGCTTTTTTATGGGCTGCTAGGGATGCCCCTAAAGCTGGTTCTTTAGCATGTTGGGCTGGGGAAATTAACATCATGATTTCAGTGTCTAAAAAGCCCTTTTTTTTTATATGTTTTGACATTATCATTTATTTACACGTGTAATATATGTTTATTATTTCATAATGAGATCTTCATTAACTATCAACATAATATCCATCGGATATAGTTTTTTATGTTCATCATTTTATTTAACAATCAGATGTAGTCTTTTATATTTTTGTGTTCATCATTTTATTAAACAGTATTTCATCGATATTCATTTAATTTTTAATTTAATATTATACATGTAACTATATTTTATTAATATTTATGTTCATCAATTATGGTCTTTAATAATTAAATTATCTCTTTAAATAATATAAAGATGCATGTTCATTATTTAATAGGTAAATAATATTCATTATTTGTAAACCCTATGTTCATCAATTATATTCTTTATGTTAATCACATTATTATATTTTATTAATATTCATGTTCATTAGTTAGTGATGAACTATTGATCATCTGTTTCGATAATGTTCATCATTTTTGTGTTTTATTAAATCATGTACATTAAAAACCTTCATGTTTATTGATTAGTATCGAAATGTTTATTATTTGTATACACAATATTCATCATTTATTATTTTCATATTCATTACTTTTTCATGTAATATTATGAGTTAATTTGTTCAACAAATTTCATATTCATTAATTTTTCATATAATATTATGAGTTAATTTGTTCAATAAAAATATATAATATTCTTTCATAAAATTTAATATTCATTACTTAATACTTGGATATTCATTTATCTATAAACACAATATTCGTCATTTTAAATTTTCATATTTATTATTTTTTATATAATATTCCATATAAATTAATTTTTTATTAAAACATGTAATATTCCTTCATTAAATTCTTTGTTCATTGATGAGTATTTGAATGTTCATTATCTATCTACATAATATTCATCATCTATATTTTAATGTTCATTAATTATTATATAAATATTAATCAGATATAATATTTATATTGATCATATTTAATTCACTAAAGTAATCAAAGTAATATAATTAAAATTGAATCAAATAAAATTTATTAAAATTTGATTTGATTTAATTATATATATTATAAATTAATTTAATATGAAATTTAATATTTTATTTATCTTAAAAATTTAACTTATTTTATTTTTATATAAAAATAAGTTTTAAAATTAAAATTAAAGCAAATTAAATAATAATATTTTAACTCAACTAAAGATAAATTAGTCATATTATTTTTATATTAATTTAAAAATTCAATTTATTAATCTCTATTTTAATAAATTACTTTCATGTTATAAAAAATTAATTAATTAAAAGAAAATATAAATTTTTTTAACTCTTTATTTTTTAAATTAATATTTGTGATTTATGTGCCTTTCATGTAAATTATAGTTTCCTAATTGATTTTATTGATGGCTTTAAGATGAGTCCAACTCCATGGTTTCTATTATACACCCTCCACAATATGCCAAAAATAACGTGTCCCCACATAAACTGTTTGACTTGGACACAGGCTCTATGTGGATAAATTATATCCCTCATGTGTGGTAGGATGCCCGAACCTTCGTGGTTCAGGGTCTATAATGTAAGAATTTGGTTGGGCAAGGGCAATCTCGCTATACTATTCTTTGATTTGATTGTGTGGCATTGTTTCATTGGTGGTTGGAAGAGAAAATGAAAAATCAAAACCTGTCCAATGCTTATTTATGAGAAATTCTTATATCAATTATGTTGATGGCGAAGTAACTAATAAGAAAAATATTTACATAATAATTTTAAGTATAAATTAATAAAAAATTAAATATCATATAATTTAAAGAAAATTATACACATAATAAATTATAAACAATTAATTCACAGTTTAACATAATATATTGAATTTAGACTATAATTTCTTGTATACTCGTGTTTTTGTTTTCCCTTATTCTTTATCAGCCACAAAAAACAGAAAAGTTTAAAGACTGTGCTTATTTTATGAAAAAAAATATTTGGCACTCTTAAAAATTAACTAAAAAAATATTTTTTCTTGATAAAAAATTAAATAATTTTAAATAAATATGTGTTTATATGATTTATTTTTTATTTATATAAGTTTTTTATTTTCCTTAAAAATAACTTGATTTATTGATCATAAAAATATTTTATATTGACAAAATTTTTAAGAGCACTAAATATCAAAACATGCAAAAAATATTTTTCAAGAATATTTTTTGTAAAATAAACAAGGCTTTGAGGAAAATATTTTTTTAAAAAAAATATTTTTTAAAATTTAATAAACTCATTCAAATAAAAAATAAATTATATAAATGCATACCTACTAGTGTATTTATTATCACCGATCATAATTTACTATTAATATTTATATATTTGTTGTTAATCGATGATGATCATTGATGATAACTGAAATTCATAAAAAATTTTATTTTTAATATATTTTTTATACTAAATAATAAATAGTATAAATATAAAATATTTTTATCTAAATTTTTTTATAATCTCATAAATAAAAGAAAAATAATTTTTTGATATATTTTGAATACTATAAGATATTTTTCATATATAAGTTATTTTATATAAAAAAATGAAGACTTTATTTTCTTATATTATTTTAATTAATATATAAAATATAAAAACAAATAATTTGTAAATTAAAATAATTTGATTATTTAAAACTTTTACTATCTAACTTAGATAAATAATTAGTTTTTTAAAAATTTTCTCAAGCATTTTAATTTTCTTGTGTGTCTTGTGTATATTTTTGTATTTTACATATTTTTCATTGTATTAGCTATTTTATAGTTCGTCAATAATAATACTATATGATTGTTAATTATTTATTTATCAAAATACTAACTTGATAAGCAATAAATGTTGATCATAAATAATTCATGAGATCATAATTAGTTATACATATTGATTGATTAAATAAAAGTATAAAATAGACAATTAAAAAATATTTGATATGTCATATATTTTAAAACATAAATATTATTCATTTATTCATATATTTTATAATAAATATTTTAATTTTATTAATATTTATTAATATGATTTAAATAATATATTTAATATAGTTTATGGAAGACACGAATTATATATATATATAAAGCCAAAGCAAATAGAAGGTAATATGTTGAAATGGTGAAATCTTTTTGTGTATATGTTGACATGGCAAAACAAACTTTGTTCAATTCATTTCAACAAATAAGTACATTAATGATAAATTATTCATAAATTCCTGTCAATGCACATCTTTTCATTTTTACCTTGCCTTATTGGTTTCCTTTAAAATCTCTACATTTAATAAATACATAATAATATATTGACTCAGCACCATAATCATATGTCTATTTAACAACCTCAAGCTATGACATATCTAAGGGGTTCATTGTTTGGTTTGGACTGAAAAACTAAATCAAACCAACTCAATTAGAAAATACAGTTCGATTTATTTGAAAATTAAGTTCGATTTGGTAGTAATTTATAGAATTTTTTTGTTAAATCAACTCGATTTTTGGGAAAAAAAATTGAAAAACTGAACCAACCAAATTAGTTTAACCATAACATAAGAACCATTTTGACCCTTAAATAAAAAAAGAAACCATACCCACCCATTCCTCACTTTTGCCTTCTTTCACGTTGCATACCCAGCCTTCTCTCTTAGACTTTTTCTATTTTCTCTTGTACCTCTTCTTATTGTCTTTGTTTTCGTTATCACCATCACCTACTAGTCTTTAATACTTATAGCCAGCCCTCCTTCTAATAAATCTCTTTTGACTTTTCTCTCTATCTCCCTCTCTCTTTCTACCTTTATTTCCTTCTCTTATCATCAGATCCTTCATCTATAAGATCTTAGGTTGAAAATAAAAGAAGAAAAACAGTTAAACAAAGTTTTCTAAAAGGTATGTACTTAACTCAATATCAAATTTAATTTTTCTGTGTAATATGTATGTGATTGCACGACTTGATTTCTATACTATTTCATTGAATTGGGTAATGCCTCAGTTGGGTGAGGATTCATTTGTAATGAAATGTTTTTTTTTTTTTTGTGGCATTTAAGTTTCAGAGTTGAACAATTGACTTATACCACCAAAATCAAAATTGATTGGTTGGTGATGAAAGTTGATGGGGAAGGGAATACAAGAATATGGAAGAAAGAATATTAGTTGGTGAGAAGAAATTAATTTTGTGCATGGTTTTCAAGGCTTTATATTGATTGGTTGGTGATGGAAAAGAATGAAGATTTTTTAGTAGGTTGTGCTTTGTTGTTATATATATTATGAATAGGAAAATGTACTTTTTTTATGTGGGACTTATAATTTTTTTCTTTGAGATTTTGCAGTTGTATGATTTATTTTTATATATTTTATTTGATTTTTAAGTTTTATTTGACTTCTTATTCGATTGTTTGTGTTAAATGGCATAGCTCATAGATTAGTGAAGGCTTCTCATCTATTTGTTGGGTTCATAGTTTGGGATGAGCCACCTAGCTTCATCCAAGCTTTATTATTCTATGATTGTTTATCTTCTTAATGAACTTGTTATTTTCTTCTAAAAAAACAAAATTTTATTAGCTTTATATTAGACAATAAACAAAAATTAAAACTAACAAATATATCAAATAAAGTGTAAAAATTTAGCCCATAAAAATTGAGCTTAAAAGTCCAAACCGAACCAAACTAAAATAATTTGATTTGATTCAGTTTGATTTGTATACATAATTGGTTCGGTTTGATATAAAAAATAATTTGGTTAATTTGGTTTTCATAATAACTAAACTAAAATAGACCAAATCCACTGATGGACATCCCTGGACATACCTATATAAATCATCTTTTCACACCAATTTTGCTTCTTAATATTCATCTATTATAGAACAATTGAAAATTCTTTTACAAGTAAAAAGGTACTGCATTAAACAAATTCATGTGTTTATTTTTACACAACATGTTTTCTTTTACAAATATTTAAACTAATTAGTTGTAACATCTCTAATTTTTCATAAGTTAATTTTGATTATTTAGGTTATATGAGTATTTTCTTAAATTGATGTTTTAAGAATTTTAAGGACGAATTTATGATAGAGGGGAGAGGGCATAAGAATGTAATATCTCAAATTTTTCATGAGAATAATTTTGGTAATTTAGACCTTAAAGGTATTTTATAGTTCAGTTAGAAGAATAATTTGAGGTTTTAGATATAATATATGATATCTAAAAGTGATTATGGTCATTTTAAGTATAATATTGATATATATGTAGTGTGAGGGCATTTAAGTAATTTTATTAAGTAGTTAATATTAATTAATTATTTGAATTATTTATTAGAGAAAATAATTATTAGAACTTATTATTAAATTTATAATCTTATGATTGAGTGATTAATTGATTTTATGGGTCACAATGTTATTTAATTTTAAGATTGAATTAGTTTTAAAGCTAAGTAAAACTATAAGGATAAAAGCGTAATTTAGTTAGGTTAACTATTTATATAAATATGTTAATATCTTGAGTGTGCGGTAGAGTTGGTGTAGCCTCATAGTCCAAAGAGAGAAAGACAAAGAAAAAGGGAGAGAGAGAGAGAAGAAAAAAAAAATTGATGTGGCTTTGTTTATTGGTGATTTTTTTGAGGTTTTTCATCAAATCATTGAGATTTTTATTAAAGGTAATGTTATTGGTGGTGAATCGACTTATGTTAGTTACATTAGAGCTTATATTTAGGTGAAGGATTTTATGAGTATACTTGAGTTAAAAATAAATAATTGATTGTATAATTGAATTTATGTGCATGGTTGTTTATGTGTTTAGAAGGAAATGATTACATATGTTATATGTATACAGTTGTGCTCAATGTATTTGTTGAAAATTATTTTGTTACATGTAATGTGTTAGTTGTTATGTGTTGTGTTAGGGAAAGGTAGAGACTTGAATCCCCATGATGCACTTGGGATATATGTACATGTGTATATGGATATAGATATGTGGAGCATGATTTGGTGTATACCCCACAGTAGCCTTAATTGTATATGTTAAATGTTGGCTGTAAAATCTCATATATTAAATGTTTGCTACAAGGTCTTATATGTTATATGTTGGCTATAAAGCCCTCATCAGATTTGTCTCAGTCTTCTCCAATTGTGTAATTTTGTGAAATTAATTGTTATTTTTAATCTATTCAATTTGTACTTGTAAAGTGATTTATGATGTTTACTTGAACTTGATCATGTGATATGGTTATGTATTATTGTTTATTTAATTAGTATTTTATATAAACTTTATAGGAGGTTAGGACATTTTCTAACTCATATAATTTTTCACTGAGTTGTGGTTATGTTCAGCTATTCACAACTCAGTTTTGCAGGTCTTGTTTAATATCAAGTAATGTTACTTATTTCTCTAAGTCGAGCTATTGAAGTCTATATTGATATTTTCTTTGGGTATTAATTATATTTGACTCAATTTATTTTCTTATTTTCAGTTGATGATCCCTATAGATTTCGATATAATTTAATTATTTTAAACATTTGAATTTGATTTATTGTAAACTAATTAATACATTATATTTGATAAGTTGTCAATTACATGTTGAAATTATTTTGAAATAATTTATTTAATAATTTTTCATTTCCTCTTACTTGAAAACTTATATTTTTATTAATTTAGATATGCATGTAGGTTAGTAAGGTTGAGGCCATAACCTTAGCTTCACACCAGTCATGACTCCCCCAAATTTCAGGCGTGATAAAAGTGGTATCAGAGTTATTGGTTGATTGAGTCTAGGATCATTAGGAAGTTTTGTTTATTGAAGTCTTCTTTGCTTCTACTTCAGCGTTTCCATTTTCTGACTATCTTTTCTCACTTGACCATTTGTCTTGTAATCTAACAAATTCATTTGCTTCTTAAATCTTTTTATTTTACGTATTTATACTTTGCCTCCTATTTAGGTTCATTATTTGAATTTTTATGTAGGAATTATATTTATCTTCTTTATAAAGTTACTTGTATTGTATTTAGTGTCTAATTGATATAATTGCAATTATAATATATGTTAATTAATACTAACTACATGTACCTATTGATTTTATATAAATATAGAAAGAATTTGTTAGGTATATTAGAAATTAAATACCATTTATTTCGATTAATTCATTAGTAGAACAATATAGATAGTTGGTGTTGTATATCTTATGAAAGTATGTGGTGTTTTATGAGATTATAATGTATAGTGAATATATGCAGTGTTAGTTGAATTGGAGAAAAGCGACTATAGTGAACTATGTGTGGTTATATAAAAGACTAAAGGTTTATATGTGGTAAGAGATTTTAACTTATTAAGTAATAAATTTGAGAAGTTTTCATCAAAAGGTTAGAATGATTAAGCATTAAATGATGAATAAATATGGACTTTAGAAGAATCTATCTATGACTTGTTATGACGTATTATTATCCTTAATATTTTAGGTGCAATGAGGGTTTATGAAATTCATGATTTGAAATTTATAGTGATAATTAATTTTGATAGTTTGAAATTTTGGAGATGAAATTTTGTGAAGAGATAGAATAGCATGAAATAATTTTATGATTTTATGTTAGGCTAGAAATAAATCATATAATTTGATGGTATTTTATGTTAGGCTAGAAATAAATCATATATATGAAAAATTAAGCAACAGATGAGATTAATTTGGATTTAGTAGTGAAATTATCTATTATGTGTTTAAAGAATATGTGCAAAATTGATGCATATTTTCCAGGTGATATTAGGAGATTAATAATTTGATTCATACTATAGAAGTTTTAATTATTCAAGAGAAATTTGATTATTGGTAATGACTGATAATTATATGATTAAACTTGTAAAGGAGAATATAATATTTTGTGGTTTCATTGATTAATTTTATAATTTTGAGGTTTATTAGAAGTCATAAGGAATAAATTTGATATTTGGAAGATAAGAAAAGCATACTGTATTTGTTGTTGATTTTATAATTGATATATTGGATTCTAATATTGGTTTATTGATATTAAAGGAGATTGATAAATATTGAAACTTGAATGCAATAAAATATCAATAAATGGATCTGGCGGAGATATATTTTGTGGATAAATGCAAGTGTTATTTATGTTGAAAATCAAAAGTGGTTATAGAAGGAGATATTTGTTTTAAAAAAAATGATGATTGTCAATATTATATTTATTTATTTGGGGATTTTCAAAGAATTTTTAATTGTTTAATATGAAGAATTGGTAAAATTATTGATGATTATGAATCTTAAACCCTCTGACTTGGAAGTTTTATTACTTATTGTTATTTAGTAAAAGAAATATGGATAAGGAGATATAATGATTTGAGAGTAATTTAATTACAATTGAAGTTCAAAGATTTAAGTATATTGTATATTATTGCAAATTCAGGGATCAATTTAATTTGAGGGGGAAAGAAAGTAACATGTCTAATTTTTCATAAGTTAATTTTGATTATTTAGGTTATATGAGTATTTTTTTTAAAAAAAAAATTGGTGTTTTAGCAATTTCGAGGACAAAATTATGATAAAAGGGTAAGAATGTAATATTTCTTCATGAGAATAATTTTAGTGATTTAAAAATTAAAGGTATTTTATATTTCATTTAGAAGTATAATTTGAGATTTTAGATATAATATCTAAAAGTGATTATGATCATTTTAAGTATAATATTGATATGTATTTAGTTTGAAGGCATTTAAGTAATTTTATTAAGTAATTAATATTAATTAATTATTAGAATTATTTACTGGAGAAAACAATTATTAGAACTTATTATTAAATATATAATTTTATGATTAAGTGATTAATTGATTTTATGGGTCAAAATGTTATTTAATTTGAAGATTGAATTAGTGTTAAAGCTACGTAAAACTATATGGACTAAATATGTTAATATGTTGAGTGCGCAGAAGAATTGGTGTAGCAACACCATCCAAAGAGAAAAAGACAAAGAAAAATGGAGAGAGAGAGGGAGAAAAGGAGAAAAAAAATTTTGATGTGCCTTGTCCATTAGTGATTTTCTTGAGGTTCTTCATCAATTCATTGAGATTCTTATTAGAGGTGGTGTTATTAGTGGTGAACTAACTTATATGAGTTATACATTGGAGCTCATATTCAGGTGAGAGATTTTATGAATATACTTGAGTTAAAAATAAATGGTTAGTTGTATAATTGAATTTATATGCATGGTTGCTTATGTGTTTAGATGGGAATGAGTTATATGTATACATTTTCTCAATGTATTTGTTGAAAATTATTTTGCTATATGTAATGTGTTAGTTGTTATGTGTTGTGTTGCGAAAAGACAAGGACTTGAGCCCCCATGATACACTTGGGATATATGTGCATGTGTATGTGAATATAGATCAATGGAGGATGATTTAGTGTATACCACACAGTGACATTAATTGTATATGTTAAATGTTGGTTACAAAGGCTCATATGTTAAATGTTGGTTACAAAGATTCATATATTAAATGTTGGTTACAAAGCCCTATATGTTATATTTTAGCTACAAAACCCTATGAATTACTTGATCGGTTTTGCCTTAGTCTTTCTCATATGTGTGATTTTATGAAATTAATTATGATTCTTAATCTCTTCAATATGTACTTGTAAAGTGATTTATGATATTTACTTGAACTTGATCATGTGATGTGGTTATATATCTCATTTGTCCTATAATTTTGTGATTTTATAATAAAATAGCAAAATAATAATTCACATAAAACACAAATAAATGATTAAGGTACATTTTATTATTGTTTTTTATTTCTAATTTAATTCTTAACAAATTCAAAAATCAGTCTTGACTTGTATATTATTAAGCTCTCATCTTGTTTTCTACCAAATTTTCGAGACAAAACAATATGAAATATAGGATAAATGTGAGAAATAAAACAGATAAGACGGTTTGAAACTAATGATTTTCAAAATTTTTAAATATAAATAAATCAATGTAATTCATTTGATATTGTTAGACTAGGTTATTCAAACCTAAGTCAAGACTTCTTTTTGATATTGACAATATGGATTGAAAGGTTATAATGTCAATTTTAAGTATTGTTTTTATAGTTTATAAAAGTTATCTTCATTGAAAGTAGGATGAAAGTCAAAATCTCAATCTTTTAGAAGAACATCCAAATTTACGGTCGGTATCCCCTAAATTGCGACCGCGATATTGCTATAAGAATGGATGAAGCTAGACCAGAGAAATTCGTGGGCACTTTCGCAACCGCGACTTAGTTAAAGAAAAGTAAGCTCAAGTCACAGAGGAATTCGCGGTGGGTGTCGCATAAGGTTCGTGACCACGACTTTCACAATGATGGAAGAGGAAACCAAAGCTACAACCACAACATGCCAAGTGTCCTAGGTATCTATTGAAGATCAAAATTGCGAGGTCGAATATGTGGTTACAACAGCTACTCCAGGAGTTGAAGCTTCCTCACCAAACAGAGGAATTCGTCGTCTCATTCGCGCCCAAGACTTAGGTATCTTATGACCACGACTTTTGATAGTGGTTAGAACACAAAAGCTATATTTTCCTAGACAACCAATGGACAACTGACATGTGGACTAGCTGTTAGACGCAAATGAGATTTTTTGCTGAGATTTTCAGCGTCACAATGAAAATTGGAAATTCCAGTCGGCGAAATGGGAGTAGCGACCGCGACTTCCGCCTAACAATTATTTAATACTAAATCTACCTAACACATCTTGGAGATTTATTGATGGTTTTAGAATAACATCTCTTTAGTAGATGTTGGTTATAAATACTCCACCAAACTGATGTTAACAAAAGAGAAGAACCATTGATAGTGTCAAAACTCTTACAAAGTTAATTTTATATTTAATTCCTTATTTCTCTGTACATAGTTTGGTGTGAGCTTTAAACACCTTATGTTGGGTTTGAGAGTGAACCCTTATATAGAAAACTCTTGGTTAGGTTTGAGAATTAGCCTAATTGAAAAACTCATATATAGGTTTGAATGTTAGCCTTGGGAAAACACTTTGTAAGGTTTGGTGTGAGCCTAAATACTAGGTTGAGTGTGAGCCTTGAAAAACATTTGTAAGGTTTGGTGTGAGCCACTAAGTTAAGCGTGAGCTTGTAAAATACTAGTGATTGAGTGAAACATCAAATTGATGAATTAGGGAGTGGATGTAGGGTTGGTTAATACCCGAACCACTATAAAACTCTTATGTTCATTCTTCTCCTTCTCTTTCTCTAATCTTTCATATTTGTGAGCTTCCTCTAAAATCAAAACTTCAAATTTGCCAACAATTCAACATCCCTTCTTGGTGCACTAGGGCCAACAGATATTTATTTAAAATCTAAAATTCAAATCAAATATATAATAATGCAAAAAACAAGTATGCAAGACTATAATAAATAGAGTTTGAAATATAAACATAATAAAATATAAAAAGTAAGTCTACAAAATTTCAATATATATATATATCCCACTTATTCACTATGGGATAATATAGGATGAAAAATTTTCGATTTTTACAAGTATTTTTCATAATCAATTCTTTTCGATTCAATTCAATATTTTCATGTTTCATACACATTCCTAAGAAAAATAACATTTTTAAAATTAATTTCTAGTGTCTTTATACGCATACATGTTCTTTTAGTCTTTAAGTTGCACAAAGTTCATTTGGTATCATTATTGTCTTAAAAAAAAATTGTTCTTAAAATAATTATGGTATCAAATTTATTTTTATTTCTTGATATATGGATTAAGAAGAGAAAAAAACTGGTAAACACAACTGTAATAAAATGATACAATGTGTTTTCCTCTATTTGGTTTTGGAGAAAAGCTTTTAAAATCTTAAAAAATAGAAATGAGCAAAATAAATTTTATATTTCTTCAATGAAAAATTAAATGCTACATGTTTTTGAAATAATAAATTATCACAATCTATATTAGATGGTTAATATGAAAAAATTTGTGTGCTAATGACAAAAATTATAAAGATGTGAGTAACTTACCCATTATGATATACTGTTTTAGATCATTATCTCATTTTATGGATTATGATTGTATATGTGTAGACTTAGCAGTTACTACTACAAGAGAAAATGACAACATGCACCAACAAAATTTGAAGTTTCACACACACTACTTCAAAAGTACAAGACTTGACCCATAATAAATTTTAATTTTCACATTTTTTTCATACCAACAAAAGCATTCTCTAGGGGCATCCACAGGGTTAATCTAACGATAGATGCATATCTTAACTTAAGTTAGATTTTGAGTTTGAGTAGAAAAACTTAAATTTTGTTTATTTCACATAAAATATATTGTCTATAAAAATATTTTTCAAAAAATATATTTTTGATGTTTAGAATAATATTGAAGAACTACTAATTTTCACTTGATTTATAAAATTATAATAAAATTTAGATTACAAATAGTTTATACTTATACTATTTATTATTCAATATAAGAAAAATTACATTACAAATAAAAAAAAAATTGTGAATCTCGCTAATTATTGGTGACCATCATGGGGCATCAACAATGAGTACTGAGTGTTAGTATGAAGGATGATCAATAATAAATATAATAATGAATATACATTTATAAATTTGAGCTTTAGTCTTGATTAGAGTGTGAACTAACACAAGAATATCCTTAACATAATACAAAATGTGATTTAGATCCTTTTATATTTGGTTCAACACAACTTATAATGTTTAGACTATCTCAATCTTTCAATTGAAAATAAAAGTTTAAGATTTCTTATAACTAGTAACTACCTATTTCTTAGGGTCTTAAGTTTGATTTTTCTAATAAAATGCAAATCATCCAAGTAAAATGAATGATAAAGATTGTCTGCCATGAAAGGTCATGTTAGGCCAAACTTAAGAGGATTTAAATCCAAATAAAATAATTATATAATTTGTATAAATTCTAATTAGTTGTTTTATTAAATTTAAGTATTATTTTGCTTTAATTAGAAATGAATCCAAAACCTTCTCCGACTCTTGAACACATTTTCTTAAATCTCTCTTCATTTCCATAAGCATATAGCATTTAATACTTACATTTTCCTAAGGTGAAATGCTATCATCAACAATGGAGCTTCTAGAGGGAAGACTACTTCTAAGAGTAACAAGACCTTAACAAGAACATTTTCTTTGAGGAATTTATAAGTGAACAATAAAAAAATGAAAATAGAGGCAACTGTTATAAGGATGATATCTTCAAAGAGAGTGAGGATGAGAAAAACATAAGTGCTAGAACAATGAACTAGAATATGATTAAAAAAATGTGAAAATTTTGGTTATGAAGAATTAATAGATTAAGTTTTTATTTAAAAAGGTCCTTAGTTAAGAATGTATTTTACAAGTATTGAATCTTTGTTCAGTTTATACAAAGATCATGGCAAGTTGAAAGATTGTAGTATTATCAATAAATCAACTTCAAAGAAAATGATGGTTTTCAAAGATATCAAACTATAAGGGAAAAAAAGCATATGTTGAAAAGTTTATAAAGGGAATCAACTATATTGCAAGGATCATCTTTGAGATAATGGATTATTGCAGGTTACTAACATTTAAATAAATCACAATCGTGATTCGTCTCCATCTATGTTGATATCAAGGCATAGGAAGCTTAATCTTGACATGAAGAGGAGGAGAATGCCTTGATTTCATATCAGAATACAAATACTTTTAAATGGTTGTTTACTACTTAGCTATCAAGAATGCAAGATATTCATATAAAGGTAATTCTTAACAATTAAAAGTTAATTTCATTCATTATCCCTCTACTTGCAAGTTATGCACATTAATATCCTTAAACGAAAAAAATGAACATAAAAATCTCTCAAATAAAAAAAAAAGAGTCGAAAAGCTGATGTGGCGATTGGTGCTTTTACTAGGATTGATTTAAATTGTTTTATTTTTCCTCCTTCATAACCAATTTATTATTCTTGTACACATGTCCATCTCATTTCCTATTCACCAACTCCTCCTTTAACTCTACACTCCTATATGCCATATCCACAATCCTTTCTTCACCCCTTCTCTGCAACTTTGTTGCTGCCAACATCACCTCCCTCCTTACCCTTCCCTCCCAGACCCATTTCTACTCAATGTATAAAAGATTAAAAATTGAAAGGATGAACGCCCCCTCCCTTCCTTTTTTTATGAAAGCAGGTATTATATTACTTAGAAAGAAACCTCCTTTGCAACAAGACTTGGCAGAAAACTAGACACATCTTCAATAAGAATAACATCATCATAAAGAGAGGATGCCTATTGAGCCAAATGGTGAGCATTTACATCGATAAATCTTGGAATATGAAAAAAAAACAATTGAATCAAAATCCATACATTCAGCTATAATATCTTCAATTATTAGCTATGAGGAATCAATCGAAGAACACTTCCCATTTCTACACAATGTATCATTACCCAACTGCATATATAATAATGACTAAAAACCTTTATTATATATATTCCCATATACTCAATATATACCAAGAAATTAAAAAAAAAAAAGATAATTGGTAGTATCATTTTTTTACTACACTTTCTTCAGATATCATGTTTTTGCCCATTTTATTATTCATAGCATTATTAGCCATTTGGTTCTAACTTGTATTTCTTTGAATAGGTGATAACTTTAAACTATTCTCAAGCAGCTAAAGGCGAGCTTTACATTGATGACAGCAGAAGTTATGATAAACAAAGATGAAAGATCTCTTAAGAGGTATTAAATATATCTTACGCATATTTGGTATGTATTTCCCCTCTTTAGTTTAAAGAAAATATTATTTGTTTATTTATTTTTTTATTCAAAACCCAAGAATTTCCTTTTTTGTTAAATAAGATTTTTGATTTTTAAGATGAGAAAGAACCTCCTATTGATGTAAAACATGTTGTACACCTTAGATGAGATGGTCCATCTGTTTCTAAGCCAAGCTAGGTTTGCACATGCTTGTTATTGCTGCCCTCCTTTCTTTAAATAACTTTGCCTCTATATTCTTTGTATTCATTTTGTCACATTTATAAATGCATGAATTTCAATCTTCTCAAGGATCGCAAGTCTTGTGGAAGAACTGAAAAATCTTTCTATAAGTATGTTTGTTTTCTCAGTCTACTATAATGAAAACAAAAACGAAAATGTAGCAGTAACAATACTTCAAAGTTTGCTCATATTACTTATTTGCCTCTAATAGATAAAAGTGAGGGCAAAAAGATAAAGCGCAAGTCCAGACGTCCATCAAATGGTGTTGACTCACCCTTGAATTCCCTAAGTCAAAGGAGTAATGATGGATCAAACTCAAAACATTCTAGGCGTCAAACAACCACTTATATTGGCTCACTTATACATTCTCCACCAAAGCATTCTAGGCGTTACCGCTCTTCAAACAACTCCTTGGATTCCCTAAGCAACTGAAGGTAGATTCTATGTTAATGACAATAGAAGTTATGAATTTATGGAAGGGGTTTTATGTCTATCATTGCTTTATTTTCCAGTAATTGGTTGAGGAGGAGAGGGTGGGGAGGAAGGTAGTGTTGGCCGTAGTGAAGTTGACAACGAAGATGATGGTGAAGAGAGGATTGTGGATTTGGCGTATGGGAGTATATAGTTAAAGAGAAGTTGTTGAAAAGGAAATGAGATGGACATGTGTATGAAAATAATAAGTTGGTTGTGAATGAGGAAAGAGAAAATAATTTAAATCAATCTTGGTAAAATTATTAGTGGCTGCATCAACTTTCCAACATTTGTTTCCTAATTTGAGGGATTTTTATATGCGTTTTTTCATTTAAGGATATTAATTTGCATAAATTATAAGTAGAGGGACAACAAGTGAAATTAATCCTAGTAATTAATATGGTAGCATTTGGAATGTCATTAGAGAGGTAATGCTTTATACATTTGCTTATGGTATATACTATGCAGGTTTCTTAAGGTTTTTAAGCATGTAGATGAACATGAAAAAGTTATTCACAAGTTTAAAGTTGTTGAATACGATAGCTTATGTGTGAAAATGTTTGAGCAAGTTAATTTACATCAGTCTTTAATCTTTTCCAGTTATATATAAGATTGCACTAACCAAATGCATTGATTCATAAACAAAATCAAATGTGAAATTTAGGTTCCATTTGCTTCACGAAAAATAAAGAAAATATTTTATGAAAATATATTTTTTGGTGTTTTGAATACATTATAAAATATTAATTTTTTATTTATAAAATTATAACAAAATTTAGATTACAAACACTTTATATTTATATTATTTATTGTTTAATAAAAATCGATTGAAAAGAAAACATTTATGAATTCCATATATCACTGACTATCACCATCAACTTATGGTGACTAGTAATAATTATCAGTAATAAAAAATGATTAATGATAATAAATAAATATGTTTACATAGTTTGTTTTTAATTTGGATGAATTTATTAAAATTATGTTTTGAAAAAAGGAAGTCATTTTCTCCAAGACTCCATTTGTTTTGTGAAAAATATTTTTCCAAATTTTTTTGCATTTTCTTTTATTTGTGCATCTAGGAAAATTGATTAATGAAAAATATTATTATGATAAAAAAAATAAGTCATTTTTCAAGAAAATGAATTCTTATTTTGCAAATTGAAAATCATTTTTAAACTTTGACAAATCCATCCAAATGAAAAAAATTAAATCATATAAACTCATATATTTATTATCATTAGTCATCCTTAATTATCACTGATCACCAACATCCATCATTAGTTGTAATAATCGGAGATAAATGAGACTCATAAAATTTTTCATTTTTAATGTATTTTTTCTTATACTAAAAATAATATAAATATAAAAATATTCATGGTCTAAATTTTTTATAATCTTATAAATTAAAAGAAAATTAATTTTTTTATAATGTCTTTTAAACATCATAAAATGTATTATTTAATAATATTTTTGGTGAAACAAACAAAATCTAACAATATAAAAAAGCTTTAATTTTTCACCAGAAAAATATTTTGTGTTGATTAATTTTTTAAAATATTTTCTATTTTCTGTTGATTGATTTTTTATTAGAAAAATGCTTTAGTTTTTCATCAGAAAATGAGCAAAATATTTTTCAAAAGAATATTTTTTCAAAAAAAGAATATGTTTCACGAAATAAACGAAACTTCAAATTTTTTAATCAATCATTTTCACAAGTAAATAATGAAAAAGTATCCTTATCATTTTACATTGACTAATATAATAAAATACAAAAATATTCGTATTAATTCGGATGATCAATGTATTGATTCATAAACAAAATTAATAAGTATACCATTGAATGAAAAAAAATCAAATTTAAAATTCAAAATTTTAGTCTGACCATTTTCACAATTGAATAATAAAAAAAATATCCTTGTCAATTTAATAGTAAAGTGTAGAAATAACCCTATTAATTTGGATGAGATTGATGAATTTAGCATTTACTTAATATCAAAAAAAAAAAAAAAACTAATTGCCTTTTTTTCTTATTTTTTTCGAATTAGCTATTAAGTTTAATGGGACCCAATAACAATTGACAACCCTAATTTATTAACCCAAATTCACATTGTCGTCTTCATATTTTTTCAGCACGCACTTAAAAGCAAAAATAGATCAACGGCTATAATCAGTCAATCGCAACCACTATCGCCAACCCGTCCGCTGCCCACACAAGGAATGTGGATTCCTTATAATTACTGACATGGCAAATCCTGAACCGTCCAGACGTCAAGGAAGGGAAAAAGTCATCCAAAGGCACTGTAGATAAACCCCAAGAAGATGGAGAATAGAATAGCGTAAGGGCGTGCATCACAAAGCACACGAAAGCAGGCACACCGAATCGAAACCCGGACCTATTCCCGTTTTGTAAACCGGATTTCATAACCACCGATGGGTCCGGGACTTTTTGGGATGTAATTGGAAGATGGCTTCGTCTTCCTTTCTTTCGCTCTTTCCCTTGGGTCAAAAATAAACCAAACAGCAAAACAAAACAAAAAAGAAACGCTTTTGCAGCAACGAGACCGAAACATAGAACGAGAAGAAGGAGAAGAAAAAGCAGAAGAAGAGAAGTCGGTGGCGTGGTTAAGAACTGGTGCAAAACCCTAACTGATTTACTCTCTCGAATTTCTTCGAACTGGGTGCGTAAGTGATTGTGTATTGGCTGTGGTTGCTTTTTAGTGCGTCTTCGTCTTGGTTGAAATTAGTTTTGATTAATTGTTGTTTGGTTTTTGAAATAGATCGATCGGCGTGTGGAACCAGTGCATGAGCTGGTTAATTGAGTAATCAATCTTTGGTTTAGATGTAATTGATTTTGAGCGCTGAATTTGGGCTTCAAGTGTTTTGAGGTCAAAAACATGGATTTGGCTACTAGTTGCAAGGTATATTCATTTTCCTAATCGCTGTGTGTTCAGTAGTTATTTTATTAATGTTGCTTGATTGCCATGTGGTGGTTTTAATTTAGGTCAATGAATTAATGTGGTTAGAAGCTTGTTTAATTCCTTTGCTAGTGGTTACTTCTAGCAGCTGCCTGCCGGGCAGGTATGTATGAGAAATTTGTTTCTTGGGGGCGCTAAGCCTTTAAGTGCAGTCACTCCCTGTGAAAAACAACATTTGGAACGTGCTACTTTGTCATTTGTTGTTAATCTCATGTATCTGAATGATTTTACTTCATATCAACTGGACCTGGCCTGCCCCCTCTCGGAAAGATAATAGAGGAGAAAAATCAAACATTACATTTGGGACGTGCAAATATTTCCCTTTCTTATTTTGAAAATGAGATGAAACATGTACATTATTTGAAAATATTTTATTATGGAGACAGTTGGCAAATTGTTACATGTTCAAGGAATATTTCCAGCTTTAAAGTTCGTTTTATTCAGACCTTGTATGTATTGTGGTTTTATTATCTTTCTCCTCGTGTTTTTTCGTGCTTGTAGTCCCAATTACCCGGATCAATGAGCCTCAATGGTGTGTTTTCCTTTTCTTTTTCCTCATATTTGTTTTTGGTCTGCAAAGTGATTGTGAAATGTTCTATTTTTCTTGTAGGACAAATTGGCGTATTTTCGGATAAAAGAGCTCAAAGATGTCCTGACACAGTTAGGTCTTTCAAAGCAGGGAAAGAAGCAGGTAGATTCCTGAAACATTCCTTAAAAATGCTGAAGAAATGTTATGGGATGTTTGAAGACTGCAGTGAATGGGTAAAATGCTGGCAGAGTTATTTAACCCTGGTGGAATGGAGTGATTCATGCCCATATATTGTTTTCTAATCTATGAACCTATCTGTTTACTATCGCATATGTATTATCTCATAATTCATAAGTTCTTTCTTTTCCTGTTTGCCTGTTACATAATGGCTTTTTGAAGATTTTTTTTATTGATTTATTATTCATAAAAAAGAAATCTTCATGACTACAAATACTCATTTCTATATATTGCATGTACTGCAATTTGACTCTTTATATAATTTTTCTGTAATTTAAAATGTAGGACCTTGTTGACCGAATATTAGCTGTTCTTGCGGATGAGCAAGGTAAATGTTTCTATCAGGCCTATTGTTTCTTTATGAAATAGACAGATAGTCTTCTGCAAGCACACTAATTTACTGTTATTAAATAATTACTTAAGTACATGTGCACACATACACTAATATATACATATGGATTAAATATGAATTCATGAGCCCCTTTCTTGGGACATTTTTATTTTATTTTATTTCCTTGCTTATTGTATTCATTTTGGAGTAGGCTTTGTTGGTAAATGTTTGTGTGCTCTATTTATGATACTGAGGAAGCTATTTATAACAATTTATTATCTGCATAAAAGTTCAGAGGATTGTGAAGTTAATGGTTTCGTTATCTATAAAATACATGCTAATTTGGGATCAGTTTGGAAACTTATAGCAGTCGCACATCTGTGTCATAGTGATTATGGGGTTTAAATTTAATCACTGAAAAAAAATCATTGAAGGAGGGGGGGGGGGATTTGGGATTTTTGTGATTTTGGCGTATGGCCTCTTGATGTTGTAAATTTTGATAAATTTCAGTAAAAATGTTTTGGAATCTTTCAAAATTTTTGGAAGCCACTTATAATAGCATGTCAATTTTGATAGGATGATGCCAGGTATGCTTCTAATTTGGGCTTTTGCAGTTGAGAAACAAAATATGTTCTTCGAATCTGAGCTTTTGTGGTTGAAACAAAATTGTATGCTTCCATTTTGAGTTTTATGGAGAAGGGAAACAAACTTCTATCTGATTTTTCTTCTTCTGGTTTAGTCGTATGCTTCTAACAACAGTGTATGCCGAATCAGTTCCTTTGAACCATAAATTTCAATTTTGTCTGAGTAACCTTAAAGGCTAAATCTCCATATTTACTTATTGTTTTAGTGGTTTGAGTCAGATATTAGTTGTTTGGGTAGTTTCTTTTTCCTCTTTGAGGAAAAATAGGTTGAGTGTTTTTTTTTTTCTTTTGTTCGAGCGGTTGGCATCTCTGAAACTTGTAAATTCTGGGTTTGCTAACTATTCATTTTGTGCCTTATTGATCAACTTGTAAATTCTTGTATGATATATTGATCAACTTAAGAATGATTTTTAAGTGATGCTTTATTTTCAGTTCCAAAAACCTTGGCAAAGAAAAGTGCTGTTGGAAAGGAAGAGGTGGCAAAACTAGTTGATGACATTTACAGGTTTGACGTTACATACTTGACTCACAACTCCATTTTGGAGATTCTTTTATTATTATTTTTTTTTTTTGTGCATACAACATGATGAAATGTTTGGAAATTTTTTTTGTGCAACTGTTATGTATTCTGTTGTTGCATCTTCTTCCCTCAATTGGCATGCACTTTCTGTTCTTGTCTCTAGAAAAATGCAGGTTTCTGGGGCCACAGATTTAGCTTCAAAGGGACAAGGTGTCTTGGATAGCAGTAAGCCAATAATTAAAGGAGAAATTGAAGATTCCTCTCCCTTGGAGACAAAAGTTCGCTGCCCATGTGGCACTTCATTGGAGACAGAGTCGGTGATTAAGGTTTGTTCCATACTTGTTCTTTTTGAAATAATTTTCAGCACATCTAAGTTGCATTTCCATCATCTTTAAGTTGGAGACTACAAGAATTTGTTTGACGGAAGCTGTTATCCTTTTGACTTATCAGGAGTATGGCATATTTATGAATTACTTTCTTGCCCAGCCTGTAGCAATTTGAACAACTATGGCATCTAAAGTGGGTGTCCGTTGCGGCCAAAATCCTTTTACCCCAATAATATGCCCATTTAATTCCACTGATTTTCTTCTGTAGGTTGCATCTCTAGTGGCCTCAGACCCGCAACCAAATTTAGCTAGCAATTTGCTCTCAGTTTGTCTTCTGAAGTACAAGATCAATATTACTTTTAATGCAACCTCCTTTCAACTGTATTTGAAATATTCAATGAGATGGTCTTATTATTATGAATTTCATAGTGCACTGAAAATAATATGCCCCTTTCCCAATAGCTTTGTGTAATCAAGCTGAGATATACAGGAAGGGTTGTTTATTTATATGTGTTTTGAAAATTTTGGCTCATCCACAGTGTTGTTATATTATACTTATGATATTGAAGTAGAATGTGGTGGTGTCTTATCTCAAAGCCAGAATGGTGCATGTTTGCTTGTGTGGATTACTAGACGTCATGTGCTAGTGCATACTGCCTATTCTTGTTCTGAATTTATGTGAAAACCACTTTTGCCCATAATTTTATTCTGAGAAAATTTTTCATGCTTTCTGATCTTAATGTTTCTGTTGGCAGTGTGAGGATCCCAAATGTCATGTGTGGCAACACATTGGCTGTGTTATAATTCCTGAAAAACCCATGGAGGGTAATTTACAAGTTCCAGACTTGTTTTTCTGTGAGATATGTCGACTGAGCCGGGCTGACCCGTATGTATCATCCATGCTTCTATCTGTTGTATTTATTGTTTTTATGATGGATTGGGAGGTGCCTCCTCTTCCTCTTTCACTCTCTTTCTCTTGCACAAACACGCGCGTGCGCGCATGTACACGCACACAATAACTTCAGGAAGGAGGAGGAAGTTAGCATTGTTTTTGAGTTATTTTGTATTATATTACCTCTCCTTTTATATTGGATCAGCCTATTTAGACATTTTTTTTAAAAAATTTTCCCACCTACTGTATTTGTCTATGAATATGCGGTCAATGATTTATTGAATCTGTCTATCTTTCTATCTATTCTATCTCTATCTCTACTTCTACACACTCCTTTTGATCCCTAAGTGGTTAAGCTACTCAGTCATAATGCACTCTATGTCTACTTTGACACTTAAGATGGATATTCTACATATTGCTAGGTTGCTTGAGAATACTGTAACTGTAATATTGTTACTACTTTAAAAGGTATGCCATTTGGTGATCAATGCATCTGTACTTTCATGGTGTAGTCCTATTTAGGAGAAATGATGTAATAATAAGATGTTATTACGACACTAGAAAGGAAACATATCTCTTGATTTGAATTTGTTGAGGTGGGAAAATATTGATGATCAGCGGATTCAAGTCCCTTCAATGGAGGACAAGAGAATGGAGGTGGCATATACTTTGTAGCAATTAAGATAAATCAATTGTAGTTAATGAGCAGGGGTAGACGGTATAAGTGTTGTTTATATAATGGTATTGGTAAGAAAAGGGCTAGGAAGCTTTTTTATGGGAGAGGACATTACTTTTGTTGTGTAATGGAGGATGAGGTCCTATTTTGTGGTGATTAGCACAAGGTGAGCTTCTGGAGTTTGGCTTGTTGAACTGCGATGATAGATTTGATCCATGTCCCTCTCTCTATCTGTCTGCAACATGTGGGGTGAAAGCTAAATTGCTTAAGATCTAAAGCTCTTGGAGGTTTATAACCTCCTTGTATTCTTTATCTGTATTTTATTTAAGCTAGTTCTTTTTATCAATCCTTGATTTTATGTATTAGTGTTGTGTTTATTTGCTTATTATCTGCTGTCATTTGAATATTATTATTGATGCTCCAGCATATGCATTGTATGGAATTATTTTTCCACTCTTTTTTCATGTTCTTGTGTGTTTCTCGTGCACTCATTCTGCAGGATAAGGTTCTCTTATCTTGGCACTGGTTTATATAATATTCTGAACTTTATCAGTGTCCTAATTTGTTTCTTAATATGCAGATTTTGGGTTACCCTCGCTCATCCTCTATACCCTGTGAAGTTGGCTACTACAAATATTCCAGCTGATGGGTGAGTGTTGATCTGTGATTTTCGTTTTATTTTTTCATAAAGTGTGAAGCTACCTATTTTTAACCCCATTTTTTCTCAGAATATTTGCTAAAATTTTTGAATTGAAGTGGGAGTTATTTACCACATTATTTTCATATGTATAAATGTTTGGAACTGTTCTTTTTTAAGACACATGCATGTGTGCATGCATAGAGTTATATTCAATAGATGTATCATGGTAATAACACTGAATTTAGAGTTGACATTTTACTATTTCCCTTTTTTTCTAACTCTTTATTAAGAAGTTAAAGAAGTTCTGTACAAATTTTAGGTAGGTATAAATTTTATGTTTGGAGCATGTAAACATTGTTCCTTCTATTGACTTCAATATTTTTTGTATCCAGGACATCCAGTTCAACTCCGGTGCAGAGTGTGGAGAAGACATTTCATCTTACAAGGGCAGACAAGGACTTGTTGACAAAACCAGAATGTGATGTTCAGGTTGGTTAATATATGAGTTTTTTAAGATTATATTAAATTATAAATGTACTGATGGTTTGTGATACAATGCTGTTACCTTTCAGGCTTGGTGTATGCTTTTGAATGACAAGGTTCCATTTAGGATGCAGTGGCCACAATATGCAGATCTACAAGTCAATGGTATGGTGGTCAGCTTTTTTGCTTTTCATTGGTCATTGATGTCTATTTTGCTTTTTTACTCCTTTGATTTAATCTCGTAACAATTAGAAGTATTATGTTCTTTCTATTTTGCTTTTTTACTCCTTTGATTTAATCTCATAACAATTAGAAGTATTATGTTCTTCTATTTCTTGAGCGATAATTGTCTGAATATCCATGTTATTGTTTGGGTGGCCACTGTATTTTTAGTTGTCTTACGACATATAAATTGTAGTTTTTTGTTATGCAATTATGTTATGCTAATTATATGTCAATATTTTATTAAATTTTAATTATTTTTGTTAATTTCTTGCAGTATTGTATACTTATTTATTAAATTATGCATGACCTGCAGGTGTGCCCGTCCGTGCTATTAATAGACCTGGTTCACAATTATTGGGGGCTAATGGTCGTGATGATGGTCCAGTTGTGAGTCTTTTCCTCTCTGCATATGTGATTTTGATCAACAGTTGTTGATGACTTTCTTATATCTGCATTTCATCTATCAGTTGAGTGTGACACATGTTTTCATGATCCATGTATTGGAAATCCATATATATGTGTGTTTTGGTTTTTTGTTTTGGATAATGAAATCTTATTTCAGCTTACCGTTTGTTTTGTATTAGATCACTCCATGTACGAAAGATGGAATCAATAAAATATCATTAACTGCATGTGATGCTCGTATCTTCTGTTTGGGAGTTAGAATCGTGAAGCGACGGACTGTTCAACAGGTAATTATCTTTCTTTCCCTTCTGCACTGTAGTTGTTCTTGGTTTGAATATTTGATATTGGATGCAATTAATTAAAAAAAGATAATCGACCTTTTTCTGTTGCTGGGATTCCGTTACTCTTTTGAGTTTGTTTATATTCTATTTTACTGTGCAGATACTCAACATGATTCCTAAGGAGTCTGATGGTGAACATTTTGAAGATGCACTTGCTCGTGTTTGTCGTTGTGTTGGTGGTGGAGCAACAGATGCTGCTGATAGCGACAGTGACCTAGAAGTTGTTGCAGATTCTTTTTCCGTTAATCTCCGCTGTCCCGTATGTTACCCCATCATATTTTAAGTTGTGATTGCATGGATTTGCATGGTTCATTAAACATTGTGGCAACATGTATTAAATTATAAGAATGGCTCAAAATATTTGATGCGAGTAGATGGTGGTACTTAATTGTCATGTCTGTTTTTAAATATCCTGTAATTAATATTTGGCGTTGCAGTGGTGGTTCCTAGATATTAATTTTTGTTGTCATTTCATGCATAGATGAGTGGTTCGAGAATGAAGGTTGCTGGAAGATTCAAACCTTGTGCTCACATGGGCTGTTTTGATCTTGAAGTTTTTGTGGAAATGAACCAACGTTCAAGGAAGGCAAGCTACTTGTCATTATTTGTCTTTTTGGATGTTCTATTATAGCTGCCTTGTGTGTCTGAGTAAGCATTGGATCATATGCAGTGGCAGTGCCCCATTTGTCTCAAGAACTACTCATTGGAGAATTTAATAATTGATCCATATTTCAATCGTGTCACTTCCAAGGTAGTGCTATCTAATTTTGCATGATCTCATTGTTAATTTGACGTATTGTTATTGTAATATTGTTTATTTTGTCGGTGGTGCAGATGCGGCATTGTGGTGAAGATATAACAGACATTGAGGTGAAACCTGACGGTTCGTGGCATGTAAAAACTAAAACTGAAGCTGAGCGTAGGGATGCTGGTGAACTTGCTCAGTGGCATTACCCCAATGGTTCTGTATGTGTGCCTAATGGTGAACTTAAATCAAAAGTGGAAATGGAAAAGCAGATCAAGCAGGAAGGTACTTCTGAAGGTCATAATGGTACTTGTTTGAAAATTGGAATGAGGAAGAACCGTAATGGCCTTTGGGAATTCAACAAACCCGATGATGTGAACACCTCCTGTTCTGGTAATAGATTGCAAGAAAATTATGAAAACATTGAGCAGAAAGTTATTCCTATGAGCAGTAGTGCCACCGGCAGTGGTCGGGATGGCGAAGATCCAAGTGTAAATCAGGATTGCAGTGGGAATTTTGATCTTACAAATAATGGGATAGAACTTGATTCTTTGTCTCTGAATGTAGATTCGGCTTATGGATTTGATGATCGCAATTTTTCTGCACCAGTAGGGGATGCAGAAGTTATTGTTCTTAGTGATTCAGAAGACGAAAATGATATAATGATGGCAGCTGAAGCTGTTTACAAGAATAATCAAACTGATGATGTTGGGGCTGCTTTATCAATGCCACCACCTGGAATTGTGCATCCCTGTAATGAAGATCCAACAGCTGTGAATGGTTTGTCCTTTCTAAATCCTAATGATGATGAATTTGGGATGTCCTCTTGGCAATTCCGTCCTGGAAGCCAAGCTGGCCCAGGTTTCCAGTTATTTAATTCTGATGTCTCAGATACCTTGGTTGATTTTCAGAATGGTCCTATAAACTGTCCTATGTCAATGAATGGTTATACATTAGCTCCAGAGACAGTCATGGGATCTGCAGGTTTAGTCCCAGATCCTTCTGTTGGTAGATCTGAAACTGACATAAATGATGGCTTGGTTGATAACCTCTTAGCATTTGGCGGTGAAGATCCCTCTTATCAAATCTTTCTTCCAACTAGGCCTTCAGATGCACCAGGGCAGTCTGAATTGAGAGATCAAGCCGATGTGTCAAATGGCGTCCATACAGAGGATTGGTTCTCTCTTAGGCTTGGTGGTGGTGGTGCTACTGGCAGTCATGGTGATTCAGTTCCTTCAAATGGACTAAGTTCCAGACCGCAGATGCCATCAGGAGACAGTAACATGGAGTCCTTGGCTGACACTGGTTTGTTTCCTTTTTCTTAGTGCTTTGTAATGAATTGATGATTTTTAGAGTCCATGTTGCATTGTTCCTATTGTTGGTTGTGGAATTTCTTTTAGACACTGTTTAAATAATTAAGCCTTATAAGATACTATTCCTTCACATCTGTTATGCTATTTATCCTCTTCTCCTAGTATTTAAGTAGCTATTACAATTCTTAGTTGTCACCGTTCTTGCTTCTGCAGCTTCTTTGCTTCTTGGTATGAATGATGGTAGATCTGAGAAGGCTAGTCGTCCAAGAACTGATAGCCCTTTCATGTTTCCTCGTCAAAAACGTTCTGTAAGGCCACGGTTGTATCTTTCTATTGATTCGGACTCAGAATAGAGAAGTGGAACCTTTTTGGCTGAGCTTTCTTTTGAATTTTTTTTGAGGATGGAAACATTTTCCTGGGATGATTTACTGATTAGGGAAAAAAAAAAAAAACAAAAAAAGAACATTTCATTCCTGCATAGAAGTCTCAGATGAGGCGTGACTCACGAGGCTTATTCGGTGGGAAAAATACATCAGGAAAACTTCCTCCTTAAAATTGCGCTGGCAGCCGAAGATTATTTTATGCAATTGGTGAGCTGTAGGCCTCATATATCTCATGTCAATTTTGTGCCCAGTTTAACCTTGGTTCCTGATGTTCTTTGTTCTATCAGGGTTATTACTCACTTTTTCTCTCATCTCCACAAAGATCAATGTCCAGTGCTGGTAAATTGTACAGTGGATAGTCATTTGAATCTGAAAATTGGAATAGTTCATCGGTTTGGTTCAAACCATTGGATGTTGTGGGGAAGCCCCCAGTTAGTAACACAAGTATTCATCTTTTCTTTTCTTTTCTTTTCTTTTTTTTTTTTTTGGGTTTTTGGTCTCTGTTTAATGACGAGCAAATAGCTTGTAAATGTCCGTCAGATTCAGTTATTTATAGAATAAAATATTTCTAAATGTGCAACTTTACTAGCTATTTTGTCCTTCAGCCGTATGGTCGTCTTACAGCTAGTCAGTGCTTAAATATCCAATGTTACTTCTGGAAGTCTGTCATACAGTTGACAGTTCTCAGTGTCGTTATGAAATCTTTCTCAACGCAAGTCGGGCATTGTTGGGATTTAAACGGGCTTTGATTGCTTGATTTAAGGCATTGATTGCGTGATTTAGGCAGGTGATTAGAGTGACACTTTCCTCGTTCAACTCTGGAGGGCTGTTTCAGGAGGCGGTGATTGATAAAATAATGCATGGATTCAGTGGATATCTTGTAAATTTGTGATCAGATTTTTGAGGAATTGAAGCTTGGGATATTGATAGAGTACGTTCTGTAGGTTTTTGCCTGTTTTAAAATTTTCATAAATTTCAGATGCATTCATGTCCTGCACTAGAATTTAAGCATTTTTAACAAATGAAAACTACAAACCAAAAAAAAAAAAAGAAAAGACTTTATTATATTTGCTACGCCATCTCTTTACATTGATCATTATTGTATGTTTTTTAATTTTTAAGATTTTATATTTTTATTATATATTGTAATAAATAAAATTAAGGTAATTATGAAATATTAATACTTTATATTCATTATTAAATTATAATAATTTAATTAACTTTTATTATTAAATAAACCATATATTGAAAATTGAATAGTTAATTTTAATTTTATATTATAAATAACGTAAAAAAATATTTATATAAACTTTTTAAATCACTTATTTTTAATTGTTTTTATAATAGTATATTAATTTGAAAATAATTTTAATTTGCATACAATTAATATTAGTAATTTCATAAAATTAAAGAGTTAGATAAATTTATAAAAATTAATATTTTAATTTTAATTTTATAAATTTAAAATTTTTATAAATATTTTATATATTATAAAACATATTTTGCATGAAACTTGAAAATATTTAATATATAAAAGAATTGGGTAGTTATTAATATTTTCAAATTGGATCTAAGATCGAACAGTTTGAGTAGTAGATTTTTAATTTGATTCAATTGGTTCGGATATTTTGATTCACTTGATTAATTTTTTATTTTTTAAAGAATATATATAATATTAAAAATTTAAAATTTATAAAACAAAATATGATATGATAAAGTAAGAAAAAAATGTATTGAATATTTAAACTTTCAATAAAACAGTATAATTTTTAAAAAATTTTTACTTTAAATTGAATCAGTTCAATTTATATTTTCAATTTTGATTGATTTTTTTTAAAAAAAAATTAATTGATTTTTTATTGATTGATTTCTGACACTAAACTAACTCAAATCATTCATCGATTTTCAATTGACATGTCATATCTTTGGCATTGGAAGAGTCTGTACTTGGAATTTGATGAGCACCGCCCCGACCTTACAAAAGTTGGCGCTTATGATGTGCGGCTGTAACTTTTTAGTGTTTCAGTATCTCGCTTACTCACCAGTGAGCGGCGAAGTTTTTAGTTTTAGGCTTTGCAGAGACAATCGAAAACCTCAAAACCTAGTATTCTTCGACAATGGCACTGTATATTACGCCAAAATAACAACGTCATCATCTATCCAGGAAACCCATCTTCTTCTCGAGATGGCTGTCAAATCCGCAGCCATGGACGTCGTCCTTTCTTGACATCGAAGAAACCCAACAAATTCAAGACAAAATTTAACATTTATCATTTGTTGGCCTAAATTTGTCAGTGGATACAATTGGGTTGTAAACATTAGATTACTTGAGATCAAGAAATATGGATCATGATAGGAATCGAAGATTGTATACAAACAAGACACATTGCGCGTGAAGTTCTTAAAATCTAGAATTAGGAAGCTTCCATTTCCAAGGAAAAGGTAATGCAGTCATCCATTAATTCGTAGAGTTAGGGCTACTAATCAATATTTGGGTGAGTGTAAGTAGATTAGAGGCTAGATAAAATGAGGACACTTAACCTATAATGCTTAGAACCAAGTTTTCCTATTTGCAACGTTATTAAAATTGAGATACAGGAGGAGGAAACATGAGCAACCTTTCTCAAAATGCTCATTTCATTGTTTTACTAAAACAAAACTATAAATTCCACGAGGAAAAGTAACTGCCAAATTTTTATCAGCACAAATAAAGAAATAGTAAACCTATGGTCTCATATTTTCCTAGAAGTAGCAACTTGGAGGGAATTTTTTTTTCTTTTTTTTTTTTTTAAAAAAGATGAAATACAATCAATTTAATTTCTTCTATGGGTCAGCAATGCCATCCGACAACTATCTTCCAGTCTTAAGCCAAATCACTGCAACAATAATATCCAAATCAAATGATGATGTTGTAATATCAGACATTGCATGCATGAATGCCTGAGCCATTGCCCCAACTTAGGCTTGAAGCTACTGTACTGAGAGAATACCATAACAATATTGGCAGGAAAACATGGCAATCTGCTTCAATAATCTGTCATTCTTCATCAGTGGCAACTTGCTATAAATGCCTAAAACTCTCACAGCCTGGGCAATTATGCAAGCTCTCATGAATGTAAATGTCACAGTCAAGGCACAAGTACTGTTTGCACTTTGGGCAATGAACACAAGGGCTGGAATTGTTGCCTATAAAAATATTATGAGATCAGAAAAAAAAAAAAAAAAAAAAAGGGGGAAAACTTGCTGATGGAGCAAGAGACATAATTGCAACACAACTAAAGTCCTCCATGAATGGAGGGTGCATAAGTAGGATGATAAAACTAAGTTCACATGTAGTGTTGTGCATGAATCATCTAGCTTACCTAAATCTATCTTGTCATTTAAGCATAAATTTCAGATATCAAGGTGCACAATTGTAGTTTCCACAAGTATCCTTCTTATGCTTTTACTTTAACAGCAACAGCAGCATGAAATACAACTCACCGACATCTGAATAGTGAATGCATATATGCATGCACACTAGTATCTCACCAGGACTTAGAAGGCTCTGTTGGCAGCCAAAACAAGTCTTTGGTAGTTTATGACGCAGTTCATTTTGGTGTGAAGACATTTCATCAAATGGTGTAATGGGGAAGAGATGATGATATGACCTCGCCAAATGGGGTGAAGAAACAAGGGTCAATCCACAAATACGACATTCAGTAGGAAGTTCACACAACCGAGCCTTGCATCTTGGACAAATGTAACCTTCACCAACTTTAGCTTCTTTGTGACAAAAACAGATTGAGATAGAACCCTCTGCTACCCTTTGGGGGAAACCCATCTTGATCAAGTTCGCAATTGCAAATTCTGCAATTGCTGGAGGTGGTGGTGCATGCTCCAGTATTAACTCTTTAAAGTGGGCCTGTAAAAATTTTAAACAAATACATGGATTATGATGTGCCCTCTCGAATTAGATTAATAAGAATTTGTAATTTAATGAAGGCATGATAACACATGGATGAAAACCAGCTAAAAAGTTCACATCTAAAATGATAGGAAGAGCCGAGGAAAATTGTATATAAAGTAAAATGCATTTACAAGATAAATCTAGATGACTTAATATTTCATTGTAATTAAATCTAGATGACTTAATATTTCATTGCAATTTCACTTTTTCTTAAGCTTCTGTAACAATAGGTCAATTAATTATCTTTAACCGATTCTAGTGATCTAAACTCCCAGACAATGGCTTTCACCTCAAATTCCAAAATAAATATAAGAGTTCATTCAATTCCATATGATCCAAAGATTCGATGGAACTCACCTCATCAATTGCAACAGAATATGATCCGCCAGTTTCTTGACAGAGATGTTTGCATATAAACATCTCAGCCGAAAGGCCAATAACTGAGCACCTTATTTTAGATTTCTTGCATTTCTGGATGGTATCCATTATATCTCCTGGATCACAGGTACTGAGAGCCGAATACAAGATAAGAACTTCGCGATGACCATAGGATGGAATTTGATCAAGAAATCCATGGACAAAATCGAGAGCATTCTGTAATGAGGAATCACCTGAGCATTCCAACTTACCCATCAAAGCCTTAATATGTGACTCAGGACTACCACCAAGCTCTGTTAAAGAATGGGCAACCCCATCTTTTATAGTCACTAAACCAACCTGACTGAGTGGATTCTGGTCAAAAAACTCTCTAATAAAAGCCTCAACATGTTTTGCAATCACAACCATTCGACTTGGTTTAAAATCTATCTCTGATGCAGCCTACATACGTTGACAAAAAAAATGAAAAAAATAAAGAAAACAACACATATAAACCCTTACCCCTCTCTACAGACTTTCAAAACTGAACAAATCTAAAAACCATCAGCTTGCTCATAAATCAAGAAGGCAATTAATAAAACATGGACAGAAACATACCCCTGCTACCAAAATCTATAGTCACTAACTTCCAATACCAGCTGAAGCTAAATGGAATCAAATCCTAACAAACCGAAAAGGGTATTAAGTATTACAGAACATAAGAAACATGCACTTCTACTATCTTTAAAGTTAACAAATTTTCATTACCAACAGAACCAATAACCATCAAATTGCTCACAAATCAAAGAGGGTATTAACAAAATAAAGAGAAAGGGCCCTAGCTATCAATCTCTGAAGCTACAAACTTTCAGCACCAACAGAAGCAATAATCATAAAATCACTCATAAATCGAGAAGGAATAAACCAACACAGAGAAACATACCCCAGCTACCCGTCTCTGAAGTTACTTCCAATACCAAGTGAAGCAATACCATCAAATTGCATCAAGGAGCTCGTAAATCAAAAAGGGTATTAAAAAAAATCTTTTTTTAGAAAAAAAAATAAAATACCATAGTTACCCATATCCAAAGTCACGAAGTTTCAATACCAACTGAAGCTAAATGCATCAAATCACCAATAAATTAAAAAGGGTATCAAGAATTAACAAACATAATGAAACATACACTGTCTACCATCTCTAAAGTTCACATTTTCATTTCCAACTGAAGCAATAACCATAAAATGGCATCAAATTGTTCATAAACCGTAATAGGTATTAAGCAAAACATCAAGAACATACCCTACCTACCCATCCCTCAAGTTACAAACTTTCAACACCAACTAAACCAATAACCCAAAATCACATCGAACTGCTCATAAACTGAAAAGGGTATCAATAAAACATTAAAAAAAAAACATACCCTAGAAAGATCAACAACAATGTAGAGAAAGCGAATGAGACCCTTTTGGATACGAGCAGTAGTAGAAAAGGAACGAAGGCGTCGGCGATACTGAGCATGGTAGATAGCCTTGTTATCTATAGGACGAAGGAGACCTGACTCATCTTCTTGAAGAGATTCCCATGATCTCTCATCAGTGTAAGCTCTTTCCCATGCATCAAGTCCATCGCCATCGCCATCATCATCGTCTTCTTCTTCTTCTTTTTCAGCTTCTCTTCCATTTAATCGTCTCTTTTCACCGCTGCTCATACTTCCTTGGGGTTACTGTTTAGTGTTAATTAAACATTTGTATGACTATTCTATTTCTAAGTGATCCTTAAAACCCTAAAATAGGTTGGATTCAACAGTAAAAGAGGGAAATTTTGCAGTGGAGGCTTTACAATGAAATGGAAGGAAACACAGTGGCCAGTTGACGATACTTTCAGCTTTATGTTTTACTTGTGATAAAACATTATATTATTAATAGTATCATAAGAGTGATTTGAAATCTCATTAATAAAATTTTCTCTTAATACTAAAAAAAAAAAATTATAGCAAATACTAATCGATATGAGCAGATAATAATATAGTATTGAAAATATATTTATAAATATTAATAAATTAAAATATTTATTATATAAATAAATAATATATTTTTTAAATAGATAATATATATTATTTTTTAATTTTATCTTATATAATTATTTATTTAATATATTTTTATTTATAATTTTATAATTAAATAATTTTATATATTAAGTCAATATAATATATATTTCAATTACATTTTTGTCAAATAATTAATGTAATAAATAGTAAATTAACTTATCAAATAAATTTTAAATTTGAAATATAATAAATTATTCTCTAAAATAAATTTTAAGATCAAAATTAATTATATTAATTATATGATTGATTGTTTGATTTCCTTAGCATCCAAAAACTGTAAGAGAACTAAGAAATGCAAGACAACTCTCCAAATGTTAAGGGTTGGAATCACATTCTTATAGTTGCAGATTTAAGGTATATTCAGGTTTTATGTCATTTATATGCAGAACATTCTAAACTTTGTAATGCTTTCATATATGTGAGTGGGGCATAAAAGTTTCTATATTTAAGGTAGGTTTGATTTACATTTCATAATTAAAATCACAATTGGAAAGGAAATTAAGTGAAATAACACAAATATTGTTTTTCATAGATATTTGGGTTGCTGAGAGAATTAAAATTAATTATATTATTCATTACTTTACAATATTAAAATAAATAATTAAAATAAATTTTTTATTATATATTTAACATAAAATATATAATATCTTATAGTTAATATGATATGATATGATTATATTATTTTTATTTTTGATTAAAATTTTCAATGAATTTATATTTTCCTGTTATTATATTATTATTTAGAGTTTTTTAATTTTATATTCTTATAATAGTTAATTTTATTCTTTTAATATATATATATATATATATATATATATATATATATATATATATATATATATATATATATATAAGGTGAAATTTTGTGTAGTTGCCGAATTTTATATGTTTTTTTTGTGTGTGTGATTTAGTGGGGGTGTGTTTGGGA
>CATIWR010163271.1:0-28101 GCA_949677035.1 Omphalea diandra | reverse complement strand
TCTTCTTCTTCTTCTTCTTCTTCCTTTCTTTTTTCTTCCTTTGCTCTCTCTTTGTTTCTGGTATAACCCATGTTTTTTCCCTCAATTATGACCCTGATTAGCATATATAAACTTATTGTAATAATATAAAATCATGGTGTTTCATTTCCATTGGTTGGAAGGTCACTTTTCCTCTTTTAGTCCCTCTTCTTCACTCCTTAAGCACTTTCATCCCTCTCGTAATTCCTAGATGCTCCTTATACTTTTAGATGAGCTCTCAAACACCATTATTATGATGCTATAATAAGCACACAACATGAAATAATTTGTCATATAACTATGCAAACACTGCATATATGTTCAAGTATCCCAAATGCAACGGTGCCATTGTCATTGTCGTGTTCTTACAATTCACATGTCTAAAGGATTATTTATTTTGTGCATATGTTCGTGTGAGATTTCATATCATTTGATATAATGCATATGCTCATATGTGATTTCATATCATTTATGCAATGAATATATTCATGTGATAATGCCAATGAATAGGGATAGGGATGTTATAGTATGCCTCCCAAGCTTGATACTCTAGTGGGGCCAAATAGATCCATATGAAACAATTGTAATAGTCTAGAAGAACTTGCCTTATTCTTGGCTTTGAATTAGGATTTAATTTGTTTACCCCTTTAACATGCTTTATAAACTTCTTCCTTTGTGAACTTAATTTTGGGTAGACCTTTAACCAAGTTCTTTCTCTTTAGCTTATTAAAAAGCTTCGTGCTAGCATATCCTAGCCTTCAATGCTAGGTTTTACCTTCATCCATTATAGAGACTAAACACTTTGCATTAGGGTTAGCAAGAGAATTTAAATCAATCACATAAATCTTATGAACTCTTCTACTAATGAACATAATTTTGTTGTCAGTCATCCTTGATACGTAATATGCTTGTGGCTCAAATATAACCCTAAGGCCTTTGTTACATAACTGACTTACACTTAGCAAGTTGTGCTTGACTCCATCAACAAGCAGAACTTTATCAAGGAAAGGAGAATTATCATCCTTACCAATTTTACCTATGTCAACAATTTTGGCTTTGCCATTATCTCCAAAAGACATATTTCTAAGACATATAATCTTCTTTAATTGTGTGAAGAAATTCCTTTCTCCTGTCATGTGCTTTGGACATCCATTGTCAAGATACCACTCTTGCTCTCCAACTTGGGATTTCAAGCACATCTGTAAAACAAGGAAGATTATGTCTTCAGTACCCAAACCTTCTTAGTTCCTAAGGGGTTTGCTCTTGCCAACTACTAATCATGCCTTCTAGATGGGCAATGATAGGCAATATGACCATATATACCACAATAGAAATAATCACCATTAAAGTGAGTTGGTATCCTACTTCTAAGTGGTACATGCATATAGTATCTCTCAGACTTGTAGCTTTTTTAAGCAATGTGTCTAGGAGTATTTCTCATGTGAGGAACTCTCTTGTGTTGTGTGCATCTATACTCATAGTTATGCTAATTTCATGTCTTTGCACACCTTGCCTCTTAGGCTTATAAGAGTAATACATATAAGCATAATTTGATCTATGAGGAGAATTTCCCAATCGTGTGTGATTATGTTGAGACTTCCCTCCTAAGCCATTGCATTTCCCCTTTTAGAAACTATTTACTTCATAACATAGTTAGAAGCATTATTCTCTTTGGCTTTAACAAAGACTATTTGAGAAGAGAAGAGAGCCATTGAAATAGTAGCATTATAGCCTGGATGCACTTCATTGAGCCTCAAGGATGGAGTCAAACTTCTTCTTGCCTTTTAAGATTTTTTTTTAACTTAAGATTCTCAGCTATGAGAAACTCAACCTCTTTAGCTAGAGTTTCTTAACTTTTAACAGTTTCTTTCAAATATTTGTTCTCCTTTTGAAGAGAAGATGTACTAGAATTAAGAGTTTCAATGCTCATATGAGTTTGGTGATATTAGAGTATAAATTATCTTTAAAGTAGGAGTTAAAAGGATTCACCTCTTTATCACCATCACTATCACTATCACTGTTTGATGTATGTCCACTTAAGGATTCATTTAAGTGCTCCTCAATTGCCATAAGATAAAGGTTAGCTAGCTCATTTCTTATTTCACCTTCATCAGGTTTGAAGTCACTAGTATCATCCTAATTAGCTTTGTATACTTTCTTACCTTTCTTATAGGTGTACTTTTTGAGAGGGAGCTTGCCCTTCTTGATTATAGGATAGTTTGATTTTATATGTCTTTTCTCATTGCATCTATAGCAGGTGAGTTGACTCTTGGTGCCTTTCCTCTTATACTTTCCTTGCCTTTCTACCCTTTTTGTTTAAGAGCAATTTCTTTTACTTGATTAGTGATGAAGGCAAAATGTTCATCTTCACTACTATCTTTATCATTACTAGAAGAGGAAGATGTTAGCAAATAAGAGGTGGATGGAGATTCAGAACATACCTCCTTAGCTTTTAGAGCCAAGTCTTTCTTTTTCATTCCTATGCCTTCAGCAGGCTTCTCATGAGTGATCTCATGAGCCAATAACTTTCCCATAACTTCATCAAGGGATAAGGCTTTCAGCTTATTGGCTTCCTTTATAGCTATCTTCTAAGCTTCTCACTTATCTTTGGGAAATGTTCTCAGATTTTTTGCTACCATTTCCTCATTTGAATATGACCTCCCTAAAGTTTTGAGAGTGCCCATAATGTCTATGAATCTATTGTATATCTCAATAATAGTTTCACCATATTGGTATACAAATGTTTCATACATGTATGTGCGCATTTGTATCTTTTTCTTCTTTACTTCACTGGTTCCTTTATGCTGAGTTTGTAATGTGTTGCATATTTCTTTGGCTGATATGCACATTTGCAACTTAGCATATTGAGATTTGTGGATTACATAGAAGAGAACAAGCACTGCTCTTCTATTTTTGAGGTTTGCCTTCTTTTCTTTAATAGTTTACTCATTTTTTTGCTTTGGTACTGGAACGTCTCCAACTAGATTTGTTGGAACTTCTCTTCCTTCCTCAACAAAGTCCCATAGGTCAATGGTTTCACAGTTAAGGAAGATCTTTATACAATTCTTCATGTAACCATAGTCATCTCCCTTAAAGAATGAAGGCTTGTAGGTGGATAGTGAGGCTTGTGGGTGGATTGTGATTCTCCATGACTTGCTATGATTTTAGCTTTGAGCGCTTAAGCTTTAATGAAGAGACTTACTCTAATACCCATTGTTGTCCCTTGGTGCCCTAGAATGGGGGATGAATAAAGCAATGAAAAGTATTAATAATTAAAATTAAGTGTAAAAATAATGAAGAATCAAGATATACGATTTAAAGAAGTTCAACATAACCTACCTACGTCCTCTCCTCTAAAATCTCCATTAGAGCCTTCATTATCTTAATAGCTCAAGGTGCTATCAACAACATTTACACAAGTAAGTTTTTGGGCACTTACCAAGCCTTTACAAGTGATAGATTTTCAGGCTCTATCTACCTCTTACAAGTAGACCACAAAGACTACTAACCTTAGCCTAAAGTAGTTTATAGGTACTACCTTAAACCTTTCATAAGATCTAGTTTTTAAGATTTTCCAACCTAATATTTCCTCAAACTAAATATAACAATTTAAGGAGAAAGAACTTTTTCACTAAAGTAATAAGGCACTAAAAGTACTCATAAGGTATGTTTGGTGAGGTTGAAAATGTGAAAAGAATTTTAAAAAATCTTATCCTTCAAACTTTGCTTTGAAGATAGCTTTTGCAAGCTTTGAATAATCAACTTTTTTTTTATTGTTATATCACTCTTTGTACATTTTTTTTATTAAGAAAAGCATTCACAATAGAATATTCGCTTAATGGAATAATTCTCCATCTATTTCTATTGAGAGCAGGTCTTTTTATATTATGAATAAAGAACTAGTCATTAGAAAGAAAGTTGTCACTTCACTTCACATCTAGGAGTAAGTAACGTCCAATGCACATTACTAAGCCATCAAGCACCATTAATTTCATGCAAACAGTGGTTGTCAAACAAAATACACCTTCAATGGTCATCGGCTCCAACGAAACATCCATTGGGACTAGCTATTAAAGAGAACTTGGCTTAAGGCTCCTCCTTTGACTTTTACAAAGGCTTAAATCAATATTTCTTTAATGCCCATTGAATAAAAGCAATAGTCATTACTTTTGAACTTCAATGCCTGTTAGAGGAGGATCAATGTGTATTGTTGATTCCCAGAAAGTATGAACTTGATGATATGTTTTTCAAGGTCTATATAAGTCTTTTAATGACTGTTGGATGGCTTGCAATGCCCGTTGGGAACACCTTCAATGCCTGTTGAGATAAGAGCATCCCTCTTTGAGGGGTCTAATCTTTGAGGGGTCTAATGCACAAAGCTCAAATTAGAGCGTTTAACTAATGTCATTTAGTGAACTTTCAATGGCCATTGGATGAGTTCAATGCCTATTGAGATATTGAGTGTGCCTCGTTAGGGGTCCAGAGACTTTGGCTTTATTTAGAGAGCTTTTTCAATGCTTGTTAAGATGAGCTAATGTTTATTTCAGATTCTAAATAGTTTTGCTCAATCTAAGACACTTTGTCCAAAACCTGTTGTGAAAGTGCAACACCTGTTATGAGGGCATTAGCAATGCTCGTTATAAAGTTTAATGTGCATAGCCATATCTGAGCAACTGTCTAATGCCTGTTGGGAATATGAGTAATACCCATTGGAATCTCCAAAAGCTTTACTTAAGTTGAAATGCTTCTCCAACGCATGTTGTAATATCTTCAATGCCCATTGTCAAGTCCATAACGCCAGTTGGATGATGACAACACTCGTTGGTTTGTCAGACTGAGTTTACTTTGACCTTCACTCTCTGATGCTTTAATTTTTCAAGCATGATTTCTTCTCCAATCATCATAGTCCAAAAATTTGATATACCAACAAGTTTTAACATTAATAACTTAGACAAAGATTAGTGCTTTGACTTGTTTGAAATCATCAAAATAAAGCTTAAAACCTTAAGGTTCAACACTTTTCACTAAAATATACAATTGGTTTGGAATCTTGCACCAAAACAGCCCATATTCCAACCCAAATGCATCGCATTCTACCTCAAAAGCTTATCAAAGTTAGGCAAACACAACAATGGTCCATTAGTCAATTTTTCTTTCAAAGTATTAAACGTCTGTTCATGTACTTCATCCCACTTAAAACAACATTCTTTTTAACAAGTTCTTTGAAAAGTGAAGAAATGGTACTAAAATCTTTAACAAAGCTTTGATAAAAATTTGCTAATCCATGAAAACTCATTACTTTATTTGAATTCTTAGGTGTAGGCCAATCCCTTATCACCTTTACCTTCTCTTCATCAACACTAATACCTCGCGAACTAACATATCTAAGAAACACAACAAATTTTATGCAAAATGTGCATTTCTTAAGATTAGCATACAACTGATGCTCTTTTAACACACTAAACACATTATGTAAATGTTTCACGTGCTCATCCAAATATTTGCTATAAACAAAAATATCATCAAAATAAACTACCATAAATTTCCCTATGAAATCACTCAAAACATGATTCATCAACTTTATGAATGCACTAGATGCATTAGTCAAATCAAATAGCATTACTAACCATTCATACAATCCAACTTAGTTTTGAATGTAATTTTCCACTAATCTCCTTCTTTCATGTGAATTTGATAATAACCATTTTTCAAATCAATTTTGAAAAACACATAGGAGCCATGTAACTCATCAAGCATATCATTTAACCTAGGGATAGGATGTCTATACTTTACCATTATCTTGTTGATGGCTTGGCATTCCACACATATACACCATGTTCCATCTTTTTTTTAAGACTAAGATGATGGGAATTGAACATGGACTAAGGCTCTCCTTCACAAATCCTTTTTGCACCAACTTATTTACTTGCCTTTGGATCTCTTTAGTTTCCTTAGATTAACTCCATAAGTCGGTCGACTCAGTATGATAGATTTGGATATGAAGTTTATTTAGAGCGCATTTCCTCTTAAGGAAGGTAACACTTAAGGAGTCTCTTTGAGAAAAAATCTCCAAAATCCTGTTATAAAGACCCCACAACACTAAGCAAAGATGGGTTAAGAATGTTAAAAAAAGGATAAATATCCTTATACGTAAGTACAAGTAGTTGTTGCCTAGCACTCAAAACACTCTTAATCTCACTCTTTTTTGCAATCATGATCTTTTTCTCACTCTTCTCTCCTTTTTGCCTGTTTTTCTTTTCAACTTATCTCTCTTCCCCACCATTACTTTTTTTCTTTTTTATGCACACTTTCTTTCTTTTTAATTTTTCTCTCCACACTCTTTTCTTTCTTTCCCCCTTCCTTACTAAATTGTTTTTCTCTCATTTTGCACTCTTTTGCTACTCTCATTTGATCTTCATAAGCTTGTAATAGTTTGAGAGGAGTTAGTACAAAACATTGATTATTATGTAAAAAGGAATAATAATTTTTGTACCCATCATGTTTGACCTTCTTATCAAATTACCATAGCTGACCAAGCAAAATATGACTTGTATGTATTGGTGCAACATCACATAAGACTTTATCATCATATTTGCCAATGAAAAAGAAAATGACACTTGTTTCTAATCCTCATTTCTCTATAATCATTAAGCTAAGTGAGCTTGTATGGTTTAGGATGTTTCATGGTATTCAAGTCTAGCTTTTCAAACAACAAGGTACCAGTAATGTTTGTGCAATTACCCTCATTAATAACTAAAGTACATACCTTACCTCTCACATGGCATCTAGTATGGAAAATTTACTCATATTGTTCCTCAACATCATCAGTAGGTTGTTCATTTAATGTTCTTTTTGCCACTAGCATCTCACCATGAATGGATCCTTCAATCTCTACATCCAATCAATTTTCTAATATGACATTTCATCATCAGTTGAGCTAACACTCTTGATATCACCATTGTCTAATAAGATCACGGTCCTCTTATTTGGGCATTGAGAACAATAAGCTCGAATCCTTGACGTCTAAAACACTTCACATCATGTGATTTAAAAGGAGTTTTAGTTTCAATCTTACCTCTTGGAGTAGCACTTGAATCTTTGGCTTTGTCTCCTCCTGTGATTTAGTGATAGCTTTATCGTCTTTCTAATTAGCCCTGCATAAAGTACTAGATTTGGCTCTTTTAGATTTCAGTTGCTTCCCTACCTTAATGGCTTTGTGTAAGAGTTCCTTCATCTCCACATAGTGTTGCAACTTTATTAATATCAGCAATCACCTTATTCAAGCCTCCAATGAACCTTGCCTTAGTAACCTCACAGTCCTCCTCCATATTAGCCCTATGGTTATTTCTATTTCTTTGTAGTTGTCCCCCACACTCTTGAAACCTTACACCAAACTTTGCAATTCTTTAAGTAAATCATGACAATAATGGCTAGGGATAAACCTTTTACGTATTGCCATTTTTATGTCCTCTTATGTCCGAATAAGTCTCTCTCCATGTCTATGCCTATTGATCATAAATTGATCCCACCATATGCTTGCATAGTTAGTGAACTCTACGGTTGCCAATTTCACCTTCTTCTCCTCAGAGTACTCTAAATCATTCTTGCTTTAAAATGCAGGAATTTTCATCTTGATGCTACTTAGATTGCTATTTATTTTAGAAGTAGCTTTTTTGCTTTTATTGGGTATCAAATTCTCCTACTCTAAATCATCTTCTTCCTTATCCTTAATCATATATCGTTTATAGGATGGTGATTGTATGCCATCCAACATCGCATTCAGCTTTTGAAATTGTTCCATAACAACTTTCATAAATAATTTCATGTCACCATCCTATGATTTTTTTTCAATACTCATGTTTATAACTTGCAAAAATTTGTTAGCAAAAAAAGAAAATTGTTCCTCACACTCCCTTTCATGTTTGTACTTGAATAGATCATGATCGCTAATGTTTCACATAATTAGGCTTTTACCCTCTAATAAGCATGTCATTATTGCCTTTACCTCTCAAGCTAGCCTTCTTTGTGTTCTTAAAAGAATCAAAATCAACAAATCTTAAGAAGTAATAGACAATTAATGACAACTTCAAAAATCAAGACTTTAAAGACCTAGTTGAGGTAAATCAAAAAACAAAAGGAAAGTTGATTAATCGAACTAAGAAAATAAGCAAACTAAAAAAGTGGTAAAAGACATGAAAGAAATAACTAGATCATAATGAATCTAAGACACCAACAAAATAACTTTTATAAAAGACATAAAGAAAACAAACAACTCAATTATGCCCAAAATAAACTAAAACAAAATCTCTTTTTGTTTGGAAATATGAAATTGCGATTTGCTTCTTTTTTTTCACTTTCTTTTTCTTCTCTTGTTTTTCTTTTTTTACTTTATTTGTTTCAAAAAAAATTAAAAGATCAATTTGACACTTTGAGTTTAAGCGATGCGAACTCCAATAATGACAAATTAAATCCCAACAATTATAAAGAATTATAAACTTCAAATATATATGTTGAAATGCAATGCCAATAAACTAAAATTAATGGCGTTTAATTAGATTGTCACATAAACACAAAGAAACACACAAAAGAAGATAGATGGAAGATAGAATTAGAAGAAAAAGGTTTAGAGAAACGAAACAAAGAAAACATGAAAGAAAATAGGACACCCACCCTAGGAACTTTTTATATGATTGTTATTTTGCCTAAGAAAGCTAGAAATCAAGTTATTTATCAAAAGATTAGAACCCTAAGGAAACCAAATCATTAAAACCCCAATCTTAAAGATGCCATAAAGGTTTTCCTTAATAAGTCTAATTTTGTATTCTACTAAGAACATAAAAAAGCAAAACATAAAACTTGCCAAAACTTTATAATATTGATCAAAGAATTTTTTTTTTTTTTTTTTTTGTAATACAATGTTATTGCTTATATAGACCTTATGAAGAGAAGATTCCTACATATAAAAGGTTTGAAATTCCTAAATAAAGTTATATCTAAGTAAGAAACATATCTAACTAAATAGGAAAGAAACAACTCAAAATTTGGTTTAAAAAAATAATAAAATAGCTTACTCTTAAAACACATGGCCTAGATGTATAGTGGTGCGTTGTTGCGATCCACACTTAACAAATGTGATGCCACAACGCATGGTCGTGTCACAAAGTTGTATGCTTACCATCCTTACTACCCAAAAGCATCCTCTTGAAGCATAACCAGGTGGTATTAAACATGATCGTGTGCCTAATGCACGACTATGTGTTTTAATTGTGTGCTTTGAATTCTTTTTGTATAATTAACACACAGTCGTGTGTGGCTTTTCTTCCTTCAATCAAGCTTTTTTTGACTAGTAGCTTTCTTCTTGAGGTTCCTCTCATGCAATTAAGGTACAAAGGACTTGATTTTGACTTAATTTCCTCTTGTACTTCCATGATTAATCTTTACAAAATTTCTTTTATTCTTTTAGTCTTTGCCCTAGCTATTAGACCTCTAATGCCTTTTAATAGGTCTTGGGAAGGCTTGCTAACACCTTGATCTCTATCACATGTTCAAAGATCAAATTGGTAAAACTATTAAGCTTTATATTGATGACATGATTGTCAAAAGCTACCGAGCTAAAGGCTATGTTAGAGATCTTAAAAAAGCCTTAACAATCTTTTACTGATAAACTAAACCTAGAAAAGTGCACTTTTAGAGTCTTATCATAGAAGTTCTTGGGATTTATGATTTCCCAAAGAGGCGTCGAAGCCAACCTTACTAAAATTTAAGCCATTCTTCACATACAATCTACTAAATCTATCAATGAAGTTCAAAATTTAAGCCATTCTTCACATGCAATCTACTAAATCCATCAATGAAGTTCAAAAGCTCAATGGGATAATCGCTGCCTTGGGCAAGTTTATTTCATATTTAGCTCAACATTGCCTACCATTCTTTACAATGATGAGGAATCTCAAAAATTTCTAATGACTTACAAAGTGCCTAAAAGCTTTTAAAAAATTAAAAGTGTTCCTCAGCTTATCCCCTCTACATGTGCTTTATTATTACTAAAGAAATAGTTGCCTTAATCCTAATCAAAAAAGAAGATGGGATGAAAATGCCAATTTATTATGTCAATAAAGTCTTGAAAGAAACTAAGCTAAGATACCACATACTTGAAAAGTTAGCCTACGCGTTAATCAGCTCGACCATAAAACTTATATAATACTTTTAAGCCCACATTATCATTGTTTGCATGGATCAACTGCTATGAAAAATACTTTAGATAAAGACCTCAGGGTAGATACTAAATGGGTAATTCAACTTCGTGAGTTTGATATCAAGTATCAGCCAAGGTAGGCACTAAGATCTCAAGTACTAGTTTTTTTTATGGTGGAATTGATAGGGCCACAACTAGAGAAGAATAGAAGCTGTTTGTTAATATTACCTCTAAAGTAGATGAAGTAAAGGTTGGCATAATTATGAAAGGCTCAAGTCGAGTCAGTAATAGGTATGTTTTATGATTAAATTTCTAAGCTATTATTAATGATACAGAGTATAAAACCCTAATAATTAGACATAGTTGTCACAAGAGGTCCAAATAGAGCACATTTCTATACACAATGACTCCTAATTGGTAGTTCAATAGCTATTAGGAAACTATGTTGTCAAAGACCTACCATGCTCAAGTATGTGGAGCATGCTAAGCACTTACTAACCAATATTAAGATGAAAGGAGAAAGCTAAAGTTTACATCAAATTTACCAAATGATAACGAAGATGTAGATTTACTACCTAATGTAGCTACCTCACGTCAAACCTTTTTACCTAATGGAGTCCTAAATGGATCAGCCTAATATCCTTCACATAGCCTATGTTATAATTATTATTGAAAAAGACAATTAGATAAACCATCTTATCAAGTATCTGAAATACAGGTAGCTTCTTACAGATGCCAAGGGAGCTCAGGCTATCATTAGTAAGAAATTTGATTATTTAAAAGAAGATGGTGTCTTATACAAATGGCCTTACAATTAGTCTTAACTTAAGTGTGTTTTGCTGGAGGATAAAAATTATGTTTCACAAGAGATCCATGAAAGCATTTATAGAGCCTACAAGGTTGGTACTACCTTAGCTCTAAAGGCAGTTTTGTTCAACCATTTATGGCTTTTCATATTTAAAGATGCAAAGTAAGTAAAAGTGTGATGCTTGCCAAAGACATAGCTTGATCCCTTAATAACCCTCAGCCAACCAACAACCCATTAGCTTGGTTTGGTTATTCTCTTAATAGAGGATTGATATCCTCAACCATTTTCCATAAATACTCAAACAAAATAAGTTTGTCATGATAGCCATTAATCGGTTGAGGCTGAAGCCCTTGCCACTATCACCTCGACCAAAATACTTGACTTTTTCTAAAAACATATAATTTATCAATTTGGTATTTCAAGGGTGCTCATCACTGATAATAATAAGCAGTTTGACTATGTGTAATTTAGTTCTTATTATGTTAACCTAGCCATTGATGTTAGGTTCACCTTAGTAGTACACCTTTAAATGAATGGGACAGCCGAAGTAACCAATAGGATTATCTTACAAAGACTTAAGAAGTAGTTGGAAGATGTTGGTGGGGTATGGACAAATCAATTTAATCACATTTTATAGGGATTTGGAATAAACCCAACATAAACCCAAGAACTGTAATAAGATAAATGTCATTCTTTTTAGCTTATAAGAGAAAGGTAGTCATCCTTATGAAAATTGGGCTCTTTTCTTGTTGAATCCTTTACCATGATCTTAAGTCAAATGAAGCTGAGCTTTACCTCAACCTTAACTTTTTGAATAGAGAAGAGTGAAAACGCTACCATCCGAAATACTGCATATAAGTAAAAGGTAGATCGATTTCATAATAGAAGGGTAAAACATTAAACTCTCAAAGTTGGGGACTTAGTCATAAAAAAAGTTGATGCGACTAAAGGCGAGACAAATGTTGGCAAGTTCAATGCCAATTACGAAGGACCTCATAAAGTCATCAAAGTAATAAGACCTGTAACTTTCAAATTGGAAGATATAGATGGCAAGGTCATTCTTTAGACATAGAGCATAAATTCTCCTAAAAAGCACTTTATCTAATAAAAAATCTTAGTTATTTCCTATTGTAATAAAGTTAAAACATAATATTAACTCTTGTACTTCTCTCATTAAATCAATCTAAAGGGTCATTACCCTCTTTTATTATTTTTTTGAATTATTATTTAATTAAGTGCATATCAATAAAGCATGTACTAAGCTTGTTAGCCGCATAAATCACAAAAGGGTCCTCACTTTAAGCTATTATTAGTTCACATTGCTAAAACACGTAGTAAGCTTATTAGCCTTGCATATTGTAAAGGTTGCTAAGTCTATGGCTAGGGATTGCCTTTAAACATAAAACTCATGAGTAGATACTTTATGATCCAATCATACTTAAATATTGCTAGCTCGACATCGCCAGCTCAACATCCTATTACCAACTTAAGTTCAATAATTGAATAAGCTCGATATCATAATATTCCCAAGTTCAGTTACTCAGTCGGCTCAATGTTTGATATTTTTAGTTAAATACGCTTGACATCTTAATATTTATTCCATTATTAACTTAGAATCATTTTAGTTTATCTTTTAGAGTTTAGTATTTTTCACACAGTTGAGAAAAAAAAAGCATCTATAGAAGAAAAAGATAAAGATAAAGATGTACTCAAAGAAAATGAGGAAAAGTTATTTTATTATTTAAAAATTTTTTACAAAGTTGGGTAGGCTCGAGTTTATAATTAGCAGACATCTACTCCTCAGCCTCATCTTCATCCTTATCCTCATCCTCTTCCTCACAAAGGAGGATGTCCTATACATAATCAAATCTAGGTTAGGATGTGCCTTACTTAGCTTGTACCCTATCTTAGCATTGTTTTTAAAGTAGATAGTGACCCTTTCTTTACTTACTAGAGCCCGACATCTTGCTCCTTCTATTTCTATATATCTACCTTATGCTTTAACTTAGCTTCCCAATTAGTTAATTTTTTCTCGTAGTCAACCAGCTCAGTGCACTTCACCTACTTAGCCTTTAACTTCACCCCTTTTGCCACTTAGTTTATGGTATCCTAGTGATCCTTTATTAGCGCTGGGTATGCCTTTATGAGCTTGCCTTTTAGCTTAGCTATATTATTTGTCTCTTTCTCTATAACCTTTAGGTGTTGGCTTAGAAGAGACTCAATTGTTCTCTTTTGTATAAGTATGCACCAAGTTAGTAAATAAATCTTTTTTATTTTTAAACTGACTAAAATATCTTACCTTGAGACTAAGCATCTTAGCTCGATTTACTAGCTGCCTATCTATTAGGAGCTCAAGCTTTTCCTTATCCTTAGGAAGGATGTAAATCCTTCCTAAGATCTTATTCATCATTGGATAGCCTAAGGAACATTCTTCCTGATACCGCCCTTTTAGGAAGTCCCAAAGGTCTAGATATATCTTCAGATTCCTTAGAACTTTAAAAAGCCCATCTTATGAGTCTATGTGTACCATATTCACTCAAGCCTTTTTGGTGAAAGGCAGCTTATCCTCTTTTTTTGATACCTCCACTGGATCAATAAAGATAGACAATTCAAGCTTGTTTGAAACATGAGGTTCGATGACTTTTAATTCTTTTTAGACTCTCTTGCACACTATAGTCTTTTTAATATGAGTCTTTTAAGCGTTAGACCCCTTTATTTAGCATAAGCTGCCTTTTGCCTAGCCATCTCTTCCTTAATAACCTTAAAACCTATTTCTAAACAATACAGAGCCATTAATATATATTAGTATATAGATCATATTATGAGTTATTAATAAATACCATATAATTGTCTCTACAAGTAATATTTCTTTATCAGCTTAAAAAGGTCCAAGGGCCCTTTATGGCAATCGAAGACTCTTCGCTCGCTCCTTATCCTCATTTAACACCATTATGGACACTTTTCACTCTTCGTAGCTCACCACTTGATGGGGAAGCTTATGCCTTCTTTGTAGGACACAATGAAGAATTTGTACTTCCACTTCTTTATTAAAAAATGATAATGGCTGAAAAGGCCCATGCTAAGTTTAGTTGTCACATGGCAGTGTTCTTCTCTTATTTGGTACATAATTGAGTGCATTTGCTTCATCACATCAGTGATAATGTCAATCTTTTTCTCCTGAGCTAAAGCTGCTAGCACCTCTTGCATGAAGGGTGACATAAGGAACTAAATCCCTACCTTTAGATTCTCTTCATAAAACCATTAGTTAGTTTAAGCCTAACTCCAGTTTGCCCTCATACTCTCATTGAACATTGATAGCTTATATTCCCACGAAATGTTGTATTTTAGGCAAATTTTTTCTAATTTTTCTATAATCAATCTATTCTTTTTTTATGTGACTTGAGGTTACTATGCCTCACTTTCAATGGCCTAAGAGTTATTTTTACCCTTATAAGCTCAGTATTGCTTTCGTAGTCCTGCCCTAATTCTATATTTGAGCAATTCTCCTCTTTAGACTCATTCCTTTCCTCCTCATCACTAGATAACTTATCTCCTTCATCTTCCTCCCCTATCTTCTGCCCCTATTCTCCCACTTATAATATCTCACCTTATGCCTCTTCACTTTTCTTAATTATTTCTTTGAATTTCTCCCTTCCATTATAGCCTCTACTTTTAGGCTTTTGTAGTGGTGATGTATTTATTTGTAGTAATAAAAGAATTAAAATAAGAAAATGGAAATGGTACTTATGGCTTTTATAGTAGCAACTTTCTCCAAGTCTATCATAGCAACAACTTTACTAGTTGAAATCTTTAACATAAGAAAAAATGAATGAAGTTTTTATATATTTTTTCTTCCTTTATTTATATGGAGAGATAAACAAAAGGATCTAGCTAGATCAATCGACACTTTTATCAAACAGTTAGGATCTCTTTGACTAATGACAACTACCTGAGATATGTTAATCATACGCCACATGGTGGTACAATTGATGGGAAGTGATAATTTTGAATTTTAAATTTCTCTATATTAGAGCTCAAAGATATAAATGGGTGGATATATCTATTTTGCTACCATCCAACTCGTCCTATTTGATGTTGGCAGCTCAATCATTTTCTTTTGACTGCTTTTTGAGATGTAAATATACTCAGATTAAGAGGGGTACAGATGATATTATCCTTACTAATATAAGCTAGACCCACTTCTCATCAAGGCCTAGTTTAACATCATGGACCAAGCCTATTTAACTTTGTCATAAGCCTAGCTTGGTACAAATTAGGCTTTCAGTTTAATGGCTAGCTTGACTTTGCTCATATACATGGCTTCAACCTATCCTTAACTATCCTTTTCAAAAAGCATCATCCTTGTCAAGAAGTGTTATCCTTTTTAAAAGGTGTCACATAAGAAAGAAAACATCATTCAATGTTGGAAGTATACTTAATAGTCCAACTGAGTCATTATACTAAAAGCCTTCAACTAGGTACTTCATTTATTCTATCTCTTATATTGCTACTCTCATCTCTTAATAGCAATCCCTAACTTAAGCATCAATGTGAACTTTTGGCATAAGGTTCGGACTCCCTTCTTACTTTCTCTTATCTTGAAGGCCCTTAATCTAGAAAGATCTATGCCACTTAGCCTAAGCCGAACAAGACCCCAAGATATCTAGCTCGACACCTATAGTTGAGGTCACTTATACAACTTCACTTTATAAAGGATTTTGGCTTCAATTTAAAGGAAGTGGAAAGTGAATGAAAAACAAGGGCTAGGGATTTAGAAAAGAATGATCAAAGACATTAGAGAAATAAAGGTGATGCCTAAGGTATTGCATGAGAGTTTTTCTAGGGTGGAAAAGGAAGTTAAAGAGAGTGATGGAAAGGTATGGAATAAACTGTAAATAAGGTTAATTAGTTTTTGTTTAGGAGTTTTTTTTTTTTTAATGAGATTAATGGATGTAAACTACTTAAAATCATTATATTCCACCTTTTAAATTTTGATTTGAGGGTTAAGAAAAATAGGTATCAGGAAGTAAATGGGTGTAAACTCTTAACCTCAATATACTATTTTTTACATCATAAAAAAAAAACTCACAAATGAGGTTAACTCACTAATCTTCATTTACATTTCACTCTTTAACTCCCTTTAACTCACTCTTATGCAAAGCCTAAGAGTTAAAAGGGAAGTTAAGGAGAGTAACAAAAAGGTATGAAATAAAATATAAATAAGGTTAATTAACTTTACTTCTTTTAGAGTTTTTTTTTAAGTGATATTAATGAGTTTAAACTACTTAAAAAATCTTTTCATTCCATCTTTTAACCCCTGATTTGCAAGTTAAGAAATATGGACATTTAGAAGTAACTAGATGTAAACTTTTAGCCCTAATTTACATTCATTTATATTATAAGAAACTCACAAATGAGATTAACTCATTAAGCTCCATTTATATTTTATTTTCTAACTCCTTCTAATCCACTCTCAATGAAGGCTAATGAATTAACCTCATTTATGAGTTTTTTTTATGATGTAACCTATTTTTTAGCCCTCAAATCAAAAGTTAAAGGTGAAATAGAAAGATTTTAACTTATTTACATACATTAACCTCCTTTAAAAAAAAAACTCTCAAGCAAAGTGAAGTTAATTAACCTTATTTATATTTCATTTTATACCTTTCCATCACTCTTTTTAACTCTCCTTTTCACCCCAAAAAATTTCTATGAAATACCTTAGGATTTTTTAACTTTTTAATGGAAAAAGAAGCTAGAAAGTCCAATAAGAAATTTGTAGATGTGATTGTCCTTCATTATTTTCTTATAATGATTGTAATGCCCTAGAGTTTTCCATTCATAATCACTAAATAGATCTAGATCCTACCAGTCATTTTAAGGAATTGAAATAATTAATGACATTATTTTCCCCTTATTGCATAGCATCAGTTTATAGACTTGGTAGTGAGTTCCTTGATCAGAATACATAGGGTCAACATTGTCCCAGGTTTCCTTTACTATTGAATAGCATAAACAGATAGAGCTAATATCCTCATTAACAGAGTTCACAAGCTAAGTCATGACCATTGAATTTTCTGCATCCCAAGTTGCATACATTAGATTCTTTGGTTCCAGTGCCTTTGAATCTCTAGTTAGGTAGCCAATCTTCCCTCGCCAATGGATATACATTTTAATGGACTGACATTAATATAGAAAATTATCACCATCTAAGTGAATAGTGATGATTTGGACAAAATGTGATTCATGATCTAAAACTAGGGTTTCATTATTATTTTTTTTTTCTGGTAGTAAAGAAAGGGATAGACTCATATGAAATATCATAAAATGGTGATTGAAAGAAAAAGAGCTAGAGATCATATTTCTGCTCTGATACTATATAAACTTAGAAGAGAAAATTAAAAAATAGCTTTTTATTTATTAACTCTCTTAATTGAACGACTTACACTATTTCCTACTTATAAAGGAATTTAGGGAATAAAAATGCGAATTAATAACTACACTGGCTAGCCTAATATCTGACTTGTTAGTTATATGCCTTAGGCCAATGCTCATGATGGATATTTTCTTAAAAGTGTCATGGTTGCATTTTATTAAATATCTCTTTTGTTTATAGCTAAATGACAAATTCCATGAATAGATAATTCTACCTAATATCATCAAGTATGTGACATGATAGTAGGTGCAAAGACTTTTATCTTCAATTGTCCCTAGTAGGTCATTATTGTTAGGATAATAATGAATGATGACTAGTATGTATTTTGATTGATGAGTAATTTGTAATAGTCATGGATACGTGATATTAAATCAAACTCATGGATACATATTTAAGTAATATTGTATTGGATCGACCCACTATGAGAACACTACATGGATCATAAGTGATTCTCAAATAATAGTATTAACTCAATCCTCTAACCTAAAAATCACCATAGATTCCAATATGATGAACTTCGTATTTTGATATAACCCAACATTATCTTTAACAGGATAATTATACATATTGATATTGAACATGAAGTAAATAATATAGAGAAATATTAGTGATTGAAAGTAATTTGTCCCTTATATATTTATGAGAAATATATCTCTAGGCCCCTCGATAAATTAGATTAAAGAGATTGTATGGTCATGCGAAGATGAGTTGATAAAGGTTAAGAATGACATTTTATATCAATATACTTAGAGATTAGAGATCGAAAAATAATTGAACTATATAAGGATGACATAATCCGTAACTTATCTTCAACTGAGATATAATGTGACAAAAGGATTATAATACTATTTGTAAAATAAGTTAGGTTAGATAGTTGGCCTTCACATAATTTGGATAGTCACGATGTCTTACTAAAGGTCACTTATGACTTATGGGTTAAAAAAAGGTTTTGGATCACTATCAATATAATGTCATAATTTGGGTCGCACACTTAAAACAAGCCTAAAAATGAATGGTATTTTCTAATCTCTCTAGATATATATTAAGATAATTAGAGATATTATCTTGATATTTAGATACCCTTTTCATTTTAAAAGTTAAAACAAAATAAGATACTATCTTATGTGTATCTTTCATGATATAGAGTTGAGAAATATCTTAATGGTTAAGATATATATGTACGTTTAGGATTTTCTAAGAGCAAGTGAGACTATTCATGTTATTTTTAAAAATCAATTTAGGGAGAGGAAAATCCTAGTGCTAGCATATTAATCATTTTTGGAGAGCCGATTTGAATGGATATATGTAGAGAATGTTCATCATATTGGTAACGCATGAATTCTACGATCTACACTCCAACCTCGAGGTTGGGTGTTTTTTATGTAAACTCCCACTCCCATTCCATCAATCTTGCCTCTCTTATCCTAATTGGTAAGGATTTTCACATCTCTCTTCTTGATTTGAACTAATCGCATAGATCATTAGTGAGTTTTATGCATTAAATTTGTGTTTTTCCGTAGTGCTTGCTCTGCAAAACCCAATATGACTTTCCTAATTTACAAAAGTTGACTAATTATATATTTATATACAAACAAAGGCAATGATAGATCTCATAGAATAAGGCAATATTTTCCATACATCTTCTATTTCCAATAGTGTTTAAGAAAGGATTTATTAGCTTAAAGTATTTAAGGCATGTCCTATTAGTTAGCTTTTGGTATTGTACCTAAAGTATTTAGGTCATATCTCATAAGTTGGTTCTAGTTTTGATTGGAAATCCACTATAAGAAAATATAAAAAATACCGATAGAATTTGTCGATGAAGAGGTATTCATCGGTAAATAACATCTAATCAACAATAGAATAAAGAGAAAAAGTATTTTAAAATACAATGACTGATTACTGATGAAATTTTATCGATAAATTATCGATGAAAATACTCCGTCGGTAAATTACGACGCCATGTTTTGATGCCATAGTTTTATTGATGGATTCACCAATGGAGGGACATGACAAGATACGCAGGGATTAATATGTTATAAATTTTATTGGCATTCTGTCAGTAAATTAGTAAATAAAAATGAAAAAGTATACGAACAGAAAATATATAGTGACAAGTCACAATTTGCAAGTAATCTGTCGGCAAATATTAATTAAAACACGCCTAGAAACCCTTTTCACTCCTCTCTTCTTCTTTCTCCTCCCCCTTTCTCCTCTCCCCCATGCACTCCGACTCCTTCCCCTGACTACTATCCCCTTTCTCTCTCGGCTCCTTCTCATCACCGTTGCTCTCCTCCTGCCTTGCTACTCTCTCTCTGTCTCTAACTTGCTCCTCTTGCTATTTTCCTCTCTATTTTTGCTGCCACCAATTAAGCCATTACACAAGATGCCTCTGTTGTCGCCTAGTACATGAATCTTTGTCGCTCCCTCAGTTAGTTTTTTTTTTTGTATTTTTACAATTTTTATAGAAATTGCGTAGAAAAAATTATGAAATTTGTAATATTTTTTGAAGAAATTTTTGTAATATTGTATAATATTGTGAACTCTATAATATTTGATGGTGATAATGAATAATGAAAATTTTGCTTTTTAAAAAAAATCAGTGAAATATTGATTTATGAGAAATGTTGAGAAATATTGAAATTTTTATGGTGAATTTTGTTGGTGCAGTTTGGTGAATTATATAATATATTGTATTAATTTAATAGTAATTATTGTATAAAATGTGTAAATTGAATAGAAATTGTGAAAATTTAAAATTTATGAATTATGAATATTAATTATTGTGAATTTTTGTGATTTTTTGAACAATGAGAAATATTGTGAATGTGAATATTGAAAATATTTTGATGAATTTTGGTAAATTATATAATTTATTGCATACATTTAATAGAAATTGTAGTGTTAAAAGTGTAAATTTAGTAACTTTTTTTAGTAATTTAATATATCTAAAAATTTAGTAATTTAAGTGTAAATTTAATAATTTAATAAGTTTATGAAATTTATTAATTTATGTATAATTTAATTAAATTTTAGAAATTTTAGAAATTATAACATTTAATGACAAATTTAAGTGTAATTAAATTAAAATTTAGAAATTTAAGTGCAATTTAATTATATTTAGTAATTTAAATATAATTTAATTAAATTTTAAAAATTGTAGAAAGTGTATAAATTATAGCAATATGTAATAACTAATTTTACATTGCTTTTTAATAAAAATTTATAACGTTATGTGATATGAAATGAAATTTTAGAAATTCTAATAAAATTTAGTAATTTAACTGTAAGTTATTAAAATTTTAGAAATTTCAAATAAACTTTAGCAACTTAAAGAAATATAAGAAGTTTTAGAAATTTTAGAAATTTGAGTTATATTTAATGAATAGTTGAATTGCAATTTAACTAAATTTTAAGAATTTAAGCGTAATAAAATGAAATTTTGGAAATTTTAATTAAATGTAGTAACGTAATGTGATTTAAGAAAAAATTAACTAAATTTTACTAATTTAATTTAATTTAATTTAATTGAAAAATTTTTGAAATTTTTCAATAGAAATTTTGTTAAAATTTAGTAATTAAGTGTAATTTAGTTAAATTTTGAAATTTTTGAAATGATAAATTCATTAAAGTTAATAAGATAAGTATGTCTTTAATTTGTAAAATTTTTGTATTTTAATTCAATAATAGAAATTATATAAATTTATTAATATTTGTCATTTATAAATTTTTGCCTGCATTTTGTGGTTAGGTTGAAATCTCTTTTCATGGAGTTTGTGATATTTGAGCTTTAAGAGATAGCTATTTAATTTAAAAAAATTTTATTCAATAACTAATATATTAAAAATTATGTTTCTCGTTAAATAACTAATATGTTAAAAAATATTTGTATGTATTTATGTTTGTATGTAATAAATTTTAAATTTTATAAAATTGTATAATAATAAGCTAATAATATTGAATAAAATATTCAATAAATGCAAAATGATTTAAGTTACTTAAGTTGCCTTAAATTTTCAAACATAAAATATAAAAAATATTAATTGAAAAAAATTATATTGACTTGAAATGGAAAAAAATTTATAATATAATTAATACATGAGATATTAAAAAAAAATTCCTAAAATTGTAATGTTTCAAAATATTTCATGAAATTTAATAATATTCTAAATTATAACTAACATTCTTTAAAAATTAAAATTAAATACAAATGTCATAAAATACTAAAAAGTTAATTACTTTAATAGTCGTAAAATAAAAAAAATATCTAAAAATGTTACTTGTACTAAGTTTGCCCCAAAAAAATGAAAAGATTTAATAAATTATAAAAAAATATTCCATAAAAATTAACAAGGCATTACGAATGTCATAAAATATGCAAAATTTTAATTGTGATAAATATCCTTAAAATTTAAAATATAAGAAAATATACAAAATTGTATTATCTTAAATTGACCACTAACAAATGCAAAAATATTGTAAATTATAAATACTATTCCTTAACAATTAAAAGCTATTTATAAATGCTATGAAATAATATAAATTAAAAATATACCCAAAACTTTTCATAAAAGTTCAAAAATTTAAAAACATTACTAATATTCACAAAAAATTTCATAAAATTTCAAAACTTTTCAAAAATTTATAATATCTTTAAATATTTCATAAAATTTCAAAGCTGAGATAAAATAATAATGTTGCATAAAAATAGAACAGATGCAAAAGTTTAGAAAAAATTAACATTCTATTTTTGAATATTATATGTTTGGACTTAATGTTTATTTTGAAATTTTATTTTTGTTTTTATTTTTATGAAAATGACAATAACAAAATACTATATAATTTATAGGAAATTATATTGAATTTCCTATAAATTTCATAGAAAAACATATAGACATAACTTTAGATACCCAATTGATGAGATTATCATTTGATGATGAGAATCACGATAAATTGTCTAAAGTTGACAGTTTAAAAATTTTATTGTTAATATAATTTGTTGTATATGATATAGTTTATTATGTATATTGTTGGTAAATTCAGTTGTTTATCTCTTAACACGTTCTTTTAGTGCATAATGATAAATATTAAAAAATATTTTTCATTTCGATGCACTAAGAGACCATTAGTGAGATACGGTCGAAATTTCAACAATTATGTGAACTATATTGTTATGACCAATTATTATATGACAATAAATTTCTAAATGGACTAGGTTCTTACCTTATAGGAAGGAGAGATAAGGAGACAATATTATATATAACAAAATTGAAAAATAGCATAGAAAATTTTGAATTGAAAAATATTTTATGTATGTTTAATTGTATTGTTATACTAAAATTTTCAAGACTTTATAATATGATCAAATAGCAATTAGATGTATTATAGGTTAAAGGATGGTTTATTACATCCAAAATTTTTAGAAGGTGTGAACCATTTTATTCAATTCGTGACATCTCAACTTGAGTTTATAGATGAAATTAAAATTAGATATTCATATTATCATAAGAAGTGTAAAAATCGCAGTTATTTAGACCCTAATACAGTAATGTTATATATTATACAAAGGAGTTTTGTTGTTGTGTACTGTGAATAGTATTTGCATGGAAAGGTGTATGGTTGTGGAATATCAACTACAAATGAACCTAAACTTTTAATCGATAATGTATGTCAAAGTTAATCAAAACTTAATGCATACCATAATATGGTAATGGATGTAGTTGTGCTAGAGTTTGATTGGATTGGAATAAGCGAAACCCCTAATTCAACATCTCAAAAGTTGTATGAAATGTTTGATATAACTAATAAGGATTTATGACCTGGTTGCAAAAAACATTCCAAGTTATCTTTAGTTGCACTACTGATGAATATCAAATCTAAGCATCATTTATCTGAAAAGGTGATACAACGATACTATATAATGGTACAATGAGTCATTGTCTAAGGATCATAAGATGGTTAATAGTTTTTATAGCACTAAGAAATTGATGCAAGATTTAGGTCTTTCGGTCGAGAAGATTCACTATTATAAGAATAATTGCATGTTATATTGGGGTGATGATAGTGACTTGAGGACATGCAAGTTTTTTTATTTTTCCAGATATAATCGCATGCCTTAAGGATCAAGTACATCTAAAAAAGAAGTTTCATATAAGAAGATGTATTACTTTCCTATCACGCAAAGACTACAAAAGTTTTATGCTTCTGAAGCAACTGCCAAGTATATGAGATGGCATGCTGAGATTGAACAAGATGATGGTGTGATGGAACATTGTTTAGATTCTCCTATGTGGAAGCATTTTAATAGAATGAATCCATAGTTTACATATGAAATATGCAATATATGGGTTAGATTGTGAACTGATAGGTTTCAACATTTTGGACAATCTGGACAACAATATTCATGTTGGCCAATTATTCTAATTCCTTATAACTTGTTACTCTGGATGTGTATGAATGAGGAATATATGTTTATTTCTACTCTACTTTCAGGACCTAACAATGCTAGACAAAAGTTAAATATATTCATATAGCTCATGATTGTCGAACTAAAAAAGTTATGAAAAATTGGTGTGGAGACATATAATATTTCCATAAAGTGCAATTTTTAATTGCGAGCCATTTTGTTATGGATTGTTAGTGATTTTCTCGCTTATAGTATGTTGTTTGGATGGAGTACTCAAGGCAGACTTATTTGCTTGCATTGCATGGAACAAACTAATGCCTTCATGGTTCCAAATGGTAGTAGGTAATCTTGGTTTGATAATACCTGAAAATTCTTACTGCCTAATCATCCGTTATGATAGAACAAAATTATTTTTCTAAAGAATCGAATAGTGAAAGATCGAGCTTCGCCTATAAGGTCAAGAATGGGCATACTAGAGGAAATCATTAAATTATGACTGATGAGAGTAACTGAAGTTGGGTTTGAAGATGTTAATGATCAAATAACAAAACGAACAAGATGTGGGTGGAAGAAATAAAGTATATTTTAGGATTTGCCTTATTGGAGCAGCAATTTGATAAGGAATAATTTAGATGTCATGCATATTAACAATAATGTGTTTGAGCATATTTCTAATATAGTGATTACTATAGAACGAAAATTTAAAGATAATATCAAATCTAGAAAATGCTTGAAGTTATTTTGTGATCGTTTGGAGTTATATCGAGAGAATGCAATTGGAAAATATTCAAAGGCAAAATATAAATTTGACAAGCAAAGTAAACATGTATTATGTGAATGGCTTAGGAATATTCGATTTTCAAATGGGTATGTATCCAATATGGCTCGATGTGTTGATATGTGCAAGATAAAGTTGTTTGGCATGAAAAGTTATGATTGTCATGTGTTTATGCAATGATTACTCCCTATTGCTTTTCGTGAGTTTTTGCCTTCACACCTTCACAAAGTTGAGTTTGTTTTCTAAAGAATTCACTACACCACAAACTAAGAAGGAAGACATGACACGTTTAGAAATTACCATTCCTTTGATTTTATGTAAGTTGGAACAAATTTTGCCTTCAACTTTCTTTGATTTAATGGAACATCTAGTTCTACACTTGTTATATGAAATAAAACAACAAGACTTGTGTAGTATATATGGTTGTATCCTTTTGAGAAGTACATTAAATTCATTGTTTCCATTGTACATGCCCTTTCAATTTCAATCCATTCATTTTTAATCTATTCACATGTTATATGTTGTAGATTTCTTCAACATTTAAAAAATAATGTGAAGAATAAAGCTTAAGTTGAAGTTTCTATATGCAATGCATACTTAGTTGAAGAAGCGTCATCATTTTGTTCATATTATTTCGAACCACATGTGTATTCAAGGAATAGAAGAGTACCTTGAAATGATAATGATGGAAACTTTGAAATATCTAATATTTTAAGGAAATTGTTAATATTCACTCATTCAGTTAGACCATTTAGCAAACCTAAAAACAGAATATTAACAGACGAAGAATATCACGCATCTCAAATATATATTCTTCTGAATTGTCATGAAGCAATGAAATATGTCGAGCAAGTTATAATTCTAATTCAACTCTTTATTTTTTACTTTGGAAAATGATATGCAAATATTATAATACTAATATTATATTATGCAAATTTGTGAATCTTATACATTGACATGTTGACGCACATTTTTCTTAATATATCCATCAATGATATTGATAAAAAGTTAGAGACAAAATTTCAATATTCGTTATACAACAATAAATTTTATGAGAGTAATTATTATATAATTAATGTAGATAATGAGTTGTTTTTTTTTTTTTTGGGCAAGTGATCCAACAAATGGAATAACAAATCAATTTATTGTAAATATTGTTAAAGATCCATTATGCGGTGTGACGATGTATCATGTTTACTTTGTAAATGGTTACAAGTTTCACATTGAAAAATAGGTTCCAATAGGGCATCAATCAATAGTGGAATAAGTATTAAGGGTTTGAACAACAGTGAAAATGCATATGTCTATTACGATCGACTAATCGAAGTGTTATAGTTGGAGTATCCTACACTTTTGATTAAAAGAATCATTTTGCTTAAATGTGAATGGTTTGATCTGACGCCTAATGTTGGAATGAAAATGCATAAAAATTACAATCTTGTCAAAATCAACAACAAGTGCAGGTTTAAAAAATATACCTTTTATGTTGGTGATGTAAGCTTGTCAAGCGAATTATCTTCATTATCCAATTTTACAATAGGATAAAGCTTATTGGTGGCAGTATTCAAAATAAAAGCTACATCATTTATTGAAATGAAGGACGAATATGTTATTAAGGCATCGTCTCAAGCTCCGTTTCAAGAGGATATAGAACAAAATTTACTTCTCATAGAAATTACAGAAGATGAGCCACCAGGAAATTTAAATGATCCAGGTGATTCATTCATCAAATTAAGTGATGAAGATGAAGATATTCTTCCAGAGGCAGTACGCCAAGTAGAGAATGTATCCATGACTACAACCACCTATGCCACCACTTTTGTCATCCAACACACCAGCTTCGACGCTTGGACCTCCCTTGATGCTAGCTCCACCTATAGGCTCAACTCCTCCTTCAGCTCTATCCCTTACTCCGCATCCTCCTTCAGCTCTATCTACATCATTGACATCAATAGATTATGATGAGGCGTATACAATTCTTACGCCTGAGCTATGACCTCATATTTCTTTATAACATGGGAGGTATGTAATAATTATTTTTTATATTTTTTATTTATTTTTTATTTTTATCGTATTAATTGTAACACTAACTAATTTTTATTTTTAATTTTTCAGTTTTTATCTATCAGATAGATGCTCTCATGCATGTCGAAAGATCTTCAAGCATCAGATTCATCATGATGGCAAGACCTAGCATAAGGTCCCACAATCTGTGAAGACCTTCTACTGGGAGGAGTTCAAGGTAAGTAATATTTATAATTTTAAGTTAATATTTTAAAAAATTAGTTTATTTATTAATTAATTTTTGTATGTTTATTATTGATACAAAAACAATTTCAGTGGGACTAGACGATCGATGTCTTAGTTTAGATAGCCTTTTTTAAGAAGATTGCTTTGAGGTATAAGGATATGCTTCATGATTTGAAGTATAAGGGCATGGAGACTTGAGTATCTGATGAGGCCTGAGACCACTAGCAGACTCAGTGGACTTTTTCACATGCTCATGCAATTCTTGCCAGGCCAGCACTAGGAGAGGAGGCCCTGACTCAAATCCATCTAAGCACATAAGCACACAAGCACACAAAAGGGTCTATATCCCACTCTAAGCATGTCAGATGACTGGTAAGAAAGTGTTTTACATTTATGAATTACTATTTAATTTTGTATTTAAAGCTTTTTTAATTTCTTCTTTTCATTACCCTAATAACAGGCTTGACCGCTAGGACGTGAGGTTTATCTCGTCATTGTCTTCATGTATACACACATGAAACAACATGACATAGAGACCTTCGTTGATGCATGGTTGAGGATAATTTATGAAAGTCATAATTTACTTATTTTATATTTTATTTTTCATTAATTATTATTTATATCTCTCATACTTTACAAAATGCATGGTAGTATTCCCTAACATCATGAGTAGCTGTCGCAGCCACCTTTAGGTTCCAATGAGTTATGTCAGGTCGACGAGTGCGAAGTTTTTCTGTTAGCAGTATGAAGGGTTGGATCTATGGTATAGGTCATCAGGCCCCTTATTTCTATGGTGAGTCCTTGTATGCCAACTCTTTTTCAGCTCTACCGCCTTCTACCAAGGACTTGTAGCAAGAGTTCAAGAGATGAGTAGATGAAAGGATCACATCCTATCATGTCCACATCCACTTTGTCGATTCACAAATACAAGCTATGGAGGATTGGTTACACATCGTGTCCTAGCAGATTGGAATACCTCTTCCATCTCATCAGCAGATGCCTATGCCACTTACCTCCCTCTTCTTCAGCCACCAATTATAATTGTTGTTGTCGCTGCTCCTCTTATATTTGATCCTGACGTCTTCGACGTTACTAATGATTTTTTCATAGATCCAAATGATGTAGCAGTTGATTAGTTTTATAGTTTTATTTGTATCAAATATTGACATTTTTATGTATATATATATATACATAAAAATGTCAATATTTG
>CATIWR010163250.1:0-25999 GCA_949677035.1 Omphalea diandra | reverse complement strand
TTTGATGTGACCAACCTTTATGGTAGGGCTTCTTCAAAGTATTGAGATCCTAACATTTGATACATACATGGTTATAAGTGTATCAAAATGATTATGAATGCTTGGTATGCAGTTATGGCATGATTCATGCAAGTGTACCTAGTGTTTATATATATTTTCCTTATATGGCAGCCTGAGCTTGTTACACGGTGATAGTAATAACTCCCGATATACTTATCCAAATAGCTTGATTCTTTTTTTCAAACAAACTAGACATATAATGGGACAACGTATTCAAATTTCAGGCTAATATCAGATACACATAAAATGTGGGGAATTTTTAAGTTCTTCCTTGTTGCAATGTTATCTCAGTCTCGGTAGGTCTTACATGTTCAGGCATATCTCAAATTGTACTAGTCCAATTGCAATAATATTCTACCATCAGTTACAAAAAAATATAAATGAACATTTTTCATATTTTACTTATTATCCAGTTCAGTATATAAGGTCACCAAAACAAAAGACCAATCCCGGGGCAAGTAGGCTCATAACATGTTGACAACCAGTCATGATAAAGGGACAATATCTCAGCAACCATGATGGATTTGGCAATAATATTTCATAGGTATGTAGATCAGACATAAATATACAACTTTCAAGTTTAGACCATCATCAAATTATGAGTCTATGGTCATCAAATTCTTAGAAAATCGAATTAAAAGAAAGGTGGTGTGTCATCCGAGTACAGAGTCAATCCCAATCAATAAGCCATATCTCTTTCCACACAATAAGTTAATCAAAACTACTTAACAAGTATTTAGAGAGAATATAATCCTACAAGTTTCATGTTTTTCACTCTGTCAAAATGAGAATATAAAGTCATCAAAATATAACAAAATAGAAGACTAAGATCATCTCGGTTCGCATTTGACCTAGTCCAAATGAAGGGGTCATATATCTTCACACACATAGAATCAAGTAAAATTGTTTCATATACATTTATATGAGACATAAGGCTACTACTTTCTTGTTTTGTACTTTCCCCAATTCCTCTTCTAGTGTTACAAAATCATGGGTGTAAAATTCTACTCTACAACAAAATCAACAGAATCAGCTCTTATTCTCTTAGATTACAACTTCCATCCAAGAGTTCTACCTCAATTACTCCATAATTCTCACTAACCATGAATGATTAACATTTCATCAGAGGTTACTTTCATTTGAGAAGAAGATAAATTACTTACCTATTGTCCCAGAATTGGAAAACCTTAGGTAGCCCACACTTCTTCCTCTCATTCTTCTTCCTTTCTTCCTTTCTTTCTTTCTTCCTTAGCTCTCTCTCTCTTTCATCTAGTGTATTTTGACCTTATCTCCTCTCTTACCAGCCCATAATGGCAGATAATTATAATTTGTATTCTTACTCTAATAGAACAAAAGATTGGTGGATTATTCCTATTGGTTGAAAGTTAAACAGTTTTTTAGTCCCTTTTCTTCATTCCTTCATCACCTTCGTCCATTCTCTAATTTTTATATGCTCTTTATAGTTTTAGATGAGCTCTCAAACACCATTATTTATGATGCCATAATAAGCACACAATATGAAATAATTTGTCATATAACTATGCAAACATTGCATATATGTTGAAGCATCCCAAATGCAACAGTGCAATTGTCATTGTCGTGTTTTTACAATTCACATGTCTAAATGATTATTTATCCTGTGCATATGTTCATGTGAGATTGCATATCATTTGATATAGTGCATATGGTCATATGTGATTTCATATCATTTGTGCAATTAATATATTCATGTGATAATGTCAATAAATAGGGATAGAGATGTTACATTAGTATCATAAAAAATGAACATGAGCCTTATGTTTATAAGAAGGTTAGTGGGAGCGTTATAGTTTTCCTTGTGTTATATGTCAATGACATATTACTTAGTGGAAATAATATCCATAATCTACAAAATGTTAAATTGTGGTTAGGGAATCATTTTTCAATGGAAGACTTGGGTGAAGTTATCTATATCGTAGGCATTAAGATCTATAGAGATAGATCTAAAAGGCTTATTGACCTAATTCAAAATACATATATTGATAAAGTACTAAATAGGTTTACTGTGTAAGAATCCAAGAAAGGATTCTTGCCAATGTCTCATGGAATAACTTTTAGCAAGACTTAGTGTCCATAAACATAAGATGAATGAGAGAGCATGAGTAAGGTTCCATATGCTTCTGTTATTTGATCTATCATGTATGCCATGTTATGTACTCGACCTGATGTCTCATATGCACTGAGTACAATGAGTACGTACCAATAAAATCTGGGTGAAAGTCACTAGATAGCTATTAAGAATATCCTTAAGTACTTAAGAAGGACTAAAAATGAATTCTTAATATGTGGAGGACATGAAAGCATGCTAGTTGTAAGTGGTTACACAGACATTAGCTTCAACTCTGACAAGGATGACTTTTGATCATAGTCAGGTTATGTGTTTTATTTGAATAGAGGTGCAATGAGCTAGAGAAGTTCAAAGCAAGACACCATGGTTTATTCTATAATAGAAGATGAGTATATAGCCGCCTCAGAAGCAGTTAAGGAAGTTAGTTGTATTAAGAAAGTTAACATTGGACTAGATATTATTTCTAGCATTTCCAATCTAGTTGACTAATATTATGATAATAATGGAGCCATAGCATAAGTTAAGAAGCCAAGATCACAATAGCGATCCAAACACATACTCAAGCATTTTCATCTTATTTGAGAGATCATTGAAAGGGAAGATGTGAAGATATATAGAGTGTCAACCAATTATAACATTGTCGATCCATTCAACAAACCATTCTCATAGTAAAAATGTGAAAGTATAATTTTGATTGGGCCTAGTGCAAGTGGGAGACTGTTAGTTGTGTACCATAGGTTAATACTCGTAATGGATATTTTCTTAATAATGTCATAGTTGCATTTTATTAAATATTTCTTTTATTTACAGCCAAATGATAAATTTCATAAATAGTAAATTCTACCTAATATCATAAAGTATATGACTTGATAGTAAAACCTTTAGGTCTAAAGAATTATATTCTAAAGCTTGTAATTATTATTGGGATAATAATGAAAAAAGACTAGTATGTGTTTTGATTGACGACTATATTTTATTGGTCATGAATATGTGATATTAAGTCAAACACATAGATAAATGTTTAAGAATAACAGTCATAAGTGATTCCCATGCAGTAGTATTAACTTAATCCTCAAAATTGAAAATCACTAATGATAGTAATATGATAAATTTCATGTTTTGATATAGTCTAACATTATCTTTAACTAGATGATCATACAAACAAATATTGGACATGAAGTAAATCATATAGAGGAATATGAGTGATAAAGAATAAATTCCCCTCATATATTTATGAGAAATATATCTTTGGGCCCTTAGATAATTTAGACTAAAGAGATTGCATGGCAATAAGGTAATGAATTGATAAAGGTTGTCAATGTCATTTTACATTAGCCTACTTAGAGATTGAGAAAGAATTGAACTATATAAAGATGACATGATCCATGTCTTATATTCAATTGAGATATAATATGACACAAGGATTACAATACTATTTGCAAAATAGGTTAGGTTAAATCATTGACCTTCATATAATTTAGGTAGTCATAATGTCTTATTAAAGGCCACTTATGACTTATAAGCCAAAATAGGTTTTTGGTCCACTGCTAACATTGCGTGAACCTATAGGGTCAGGTTTTACGTCTCTTTATATTTACAATTAAGATAATAAAAGAAATTATCTATTTCTTAGATATCTAGTTTGTTTTAAAATGTTAAAATGAAATATGACATTGTTTTAACTGTATCTTTTAAGATATAGAGTTGGCATAAAATATCTTAACAGTTAAGATATATATGTTGATTTTAAGGTTTTCAAAAAATATTAACAACAAAACATTAACATTTTGAGAAAACAATTTTAGAGAGAGAAAAATCCTAGTACTAGAACACTTCAGATTTAGAGAGAGCTTATTCGTGTGGATACATATAGAGGATGTTTACTCTTTGGTAGTGTTTAGATTCGACTTCAAGCCTGAGGTAGGGTGTTATCAGTGTAAACCACCTCTAGCCATCTAACAAATTTACGATCTTTCATCTGAATTGGTAAGATTTTTTGCATCCTCCTTTGAATTTAGTCGAATCGCATGGATCCTTGGTGGGTTTCATGTAAAAAAAATATGTTTTTCCATTGTGCATGTTCTACAAAACTAGCAAAATATTGGTGCTTATATTCAAGTAAGGGATTATATAAGTATACTTAAATTAAAAATAAATGATTGATTGTATAATTAAAGTTATGTGCATGTTTGCTTATGTGCCTAAAAGTCAGAAAACATACATTCTATGTGTATAGTGTGTTTATTGACTATTATTTGCTACGTGCAATGTAATAGTTGTTATCTGTTAAGTTAGCATATGACAAGGACTTGAATCCCCATGATGCATCTAGGTCATCTACACATATGCGTATGGATATAAGCCTATAGAGAATGATTTGGTATATACCTCATAGTATCTGTAATTATATATGTATATTTACACGTTGGCTAAAAAATCTTATATATTATATGTTGGCTACAAAGCCTCATAAGTTATTGGTGGACTATAAGCCTTACATGAATTACTTGTGTAGTTCTATCTTAGTCTTCTCTATATATGTGAATGTGAAATTAAGTATTATTCTTAATTTATTTGATTTCTATTTATAATTGATTTATGATGTTTACTTGAACTTGATCATGTTATGTATCTGTATATTGTTATTTATTTATTTATTATTTTACATAAACTTCATAAGAGGTTAGGATGTTCTTTGTCACATATAATATTTCACTAGGTCATGGTTATGCTTACCCCTTCACAACTTAGTTTTATAGTTCTTATCCAACATCAAGTAAGGCTATTTATTTCTTAAGCCAAGCTATTAATATCTATAAGTGTATTTGCTTTGAGTGTTATTTATATTTAGTTAAACTATTTTTCATATCTTTAGCAAATGATCCTTATTGATTTTGAGTGTAATTCATTTATTTTAAACATACGAATTTGATATATTATAAATTAGTCAATACATTATATTTGACAAGCTATCTTTTATACTTTGAAAATATTTTAAAATAATTTTTTTATTATTGTATTTCAATTTCATCTACTTGAAAATTTATGTTTTTCATATGTTAGATGTACATGTAGGCTAGAGAGGTTAAGACCATGACTTTAGCTTCATGTTGGTCATGACCCCTAAATTTAGGGCATGATAATTAACATTGGCAAAATTGGTAAGAATGGTCGTTCTCTTATTGACAATATCCTTTTAGTTGACAGTTTAAAACATAACTTATTGAATGTTAGTCAATTATGTGATAAAGGTAATAAAGTCACTTTTACCTTTAAAGATTGCCTTCTCACTATCTTGGTAGATGACAATGTGATATTCAAGGGCTAAAGGGAAGGTAAATTACCTACATAGTTGACTTACACAATTAAGCTAACCGATATTTTAAGTATCTTATCTCTATTATCAATGAATCATGTCTTTGGCATAAAAGGCTTAGACATGCAAGCATGGAGATACTCCAAAGCCTATTTAAGGATGAGCTACTAGAAGGATTACCAAGGATGAAGTTCACCAAAGACAAGACATTTGGACCTTGTCCAATGGGGAAGTAACACAAATCATCAGTCAAGTCTAATAATGTTATACGTACATCTAGACCCCTTTAATTAATTCTAATGGACATGTTTGGACTCAGTAGAATTGCTAGTTTGGGTGAAAAGCATTATGCATGTATACTTCTTAATTATTATTCTAGAACTTGGATTAGTTTCTTAAATCATAAGATTGATGCTTTTGATACATTTAAAAGTTTTTCTAAAAGGGTTTAAAATAAAAAGGGTTACTTCACTTTTAATATTATAAGTGACATAAGAAATAATTTAAAAATTAAAATTTTAAAAAGTTTCTTTAGAAAATGGTATTTCTCATAACTTTTTAGCCCCTAGAACACTACAACAAAATATTGTTATCGAGAAGAAAAATAAAATATTGGTAGAGATGGCCAGAACTATGCTTAATAAGTATGCACTTTCCAGTTACTTTTGGGCAAATGTTGTCAATACTTCACGTTACATTTCAAATTGTGTCTTCAAAAATGCATTTTAAACAATACCCCTTAAGAGTTATGGAATGGAAAAAAGTCCAAAGTCTCAAACCTTAGAGTATTTGGGCATAACTACTGCATATTGAACACCAAGGAAAATCTTAGAAAACTTGCATCCAAAATAAATGAAGGCATTTTCTTAGGCTATCCCACCACTAACAAAGTATATAGGGTCTTTAATAAAAAAGTCCATGGTAGTTAAAGAGTTAAAAAAATGTTGTTTTTGATGAATCTAGTAAACTTGATCTTGTGAAAGGGTCTCTTAGTGATAAGCTTGTAGGTGAGTTTAAGAAGCTTGAGATCAATCCAACTCAAAGGAAGAAGAAGTTGGAAAAGAGAATCAATAAGAAGTTTAAGCTCAACTTTAATAAAAGGAGTATCAATAAGAAGTTTAAGCTCAACTATAATAAAAGGAGAATCAAGCCCAAGAGCTACCTAAAGAATAGAGGTACCACTAAGAACCATCCAAAGGAGCTTATCATTTGAAAAATATCAATGGGTGTAAGTACTAAATCTCAATTTAAGGCAAATATTAATAATCTTGCTTTTATTTCTTAAATTGAACTAGGGACCATTAATGAGGCTATTAATGATGAATGTTGGGTGATTTTTGCGTTAGAGAAACTCAACTAATTTAAGATAAATAAAACTTGGAAACTTATCCTTAAGCCCAAAGATCACTTAATGGTCGAATGTAAATGGGTTTATAGAAACAAATTGGATGAGTAAGGTTTCATCATTAGGAATAAAGCTAAAGTGGTTGCCAAAGGGTACAACCAAGAGGAAGATATTGATTATGAAGAAATCTTTGCCCTTATAGTAATATTTGATGCTATTAGCATTTTACTTGCATTTGCTTATTATATGACTTAAATTGTTTCGAATGGATGTCAAGAGTACATTTTTAAATGGATACATTAAGGAGGAAGTGTATGTTGAATAACCTTTTGGTTTTATGCATTATGAATTTCTAAATCATGTTTTTAAACTAGCTAAAGTCTTGTCTATATTGAAACAAGCTCCTAGAGTTTAATATGGAAGGCTTAGTTCATTTCTTTTGAAAAATGATTTTGAAAAAGACAAGATTACCATACCTTTTATGAAGAAGCACAATAATGACACACTTATTATTCAAATTTATGTTGTTGATATTATTTTTGGTGCTACTAATGAATCACTTTGTGAAGAATTTGCTAAGTGTATGACTAGAGAATTTAAAATAAACATGATGGGTGAGCTTAAGTTTTTCCTTAGTCTTCAAATTAAGTAATCAAAGAGATAATATTCATCAATCAATCCAAGTACACCAAGGAACTTCTCAAAAAGTTTAAGATGGATGGTGCAAGGGTGCCAAGACACTAATGAATGCATTAACGAAACTTAACAAGAATGAGTAGGGTAAGGCAATTAATGAGAAAAAGTAAAGAGGTATGATTGGTTCACTTTTTTATCTTATCGCAACTACACTTGATATCATGATAGTTTGTATTATGTTCTAGGTTTCAATCTTTCCCTAAACAATCTCATTTGAATGCTATTAATTGAATTTTTAAATGTTTATAAGCATACTACACTTATGCTTATGATATCCTAGGAGCACTTTATTTAACATAGTAGGATTTTCAAAAGTAGACTATGTCAGTATTTTATTACATAGAAAGAGTGCTTTTGAATTTGTTAGTGAGTGCCTAATTTCTTGGTTTAGTAAGAAATAAGTTTTTGTTGGCATGTACACTACTGAGGCAGAATATGTGACAGGTTGTCACTGCATCCAAGTACTTTAGATGAAGCAACAACTCAAGGACTATGGTAAAGTTATTAATTATATTCCCATTAAATGAGATAATACTAGTGCCATTAATCTTTTAAAGAATCTCATCCAACATTCTAGGGGCAAATATATACATATTAGGCAACATTTGTTTGAGAGATCATGTGCAAAATGGTGATATTGCATTACAATTCATTATTACAACTATCCAATTAACTAATTAATATATTTATAAAACCCTATAATATAAAGAGATTGAAATTCATTAAGAGGTAATTAGGGATGTGTAATGGGAGCTACTTAAGTTAAAATGCTCTCAAAAATTGCATTTCATATATATATATATATGGTTGTGTAAATTGTATGGAAGTGAATGATTGATTCAATTACATATGATTTTCTTCATGTTCATTTATCTAAATCAATAATTTAAATATTAGTTTGATCATTTATTACAAGGTCAATTGTAAACATTTGTATTTTCTTTTATTTTTCCTAGTTAACATAAAAGTCGCTACCAAGAAAGGTCTTTTATGGTCACACTTTGTAAATCCTCTAGCCGAAAAATGCCTTTTATTAAAATTAAAATCATTATAGGAATTTCATGCCTATGAAATTGAAATTGTTTAACTGTTAGGCTAAGAAGCATTAGCTGCGTTTGAATATCTAGTATTTGTTAGACTTAATTTTCTAATTTGTGGTCACTATGAGGAAGTCATAATCGTGACTTTCGAAAGCTGCAAGAAAAAATATGGCCATTGCACAATGGTCCAATCCTACATTAAATGTATTTTTTTGGCTATTTTCTTTATTCCTTTGGCTATATAAACGCCTCTATAAACCTTAGCTCCATTTTTTTTTGCACTCTTCATCTCTTTTAAGCATTTTAGCCCTCATTTCTTATATATTTTCCATCATTTCTTCTTCTACTCTTTTATTTTCTTACTTTTTTCAATGGCTTCTAAACTAAGACCCTCAAGATAGGCTAAAGAGAAAGCCCCTATGACATTACAAACTTCTCTACTAAGAGCCTCCTAAACCTCATTAATGGCATAACTTAAGAATAAAAACTCAAATATAACCTTATCAAGGATAATGTCATAGTACTAAATGAGATTCCTAATACTTTCCCACTTGAGGTATTGGGACCTATGGAGATTATAGTTGGATACTTCTATAACTTGTAATGGTATAAATTCATCTGTGTGAATGAAAAACGGTAGGAAGAACTTTACTAAGGAGTTCTTAGCCATTATGGAGACTAAAAGGAAACCTGCCCACACCCCTACTACATATAGGATTTTGTTTAGATTTTATAGGGTACATTATAGGATGAGGCTCGAGGAGCGAGCTAATTTTTTTGGGCTCTAAAAGCATGGTGCTTGGAACTTCTCCAACCTTCCTATGAGTCTCAATGAGTTTTGGAGGGTGATATCCATAGAGTCCAAGCATGGCACCAAAATTCCCTTGTCAAACACATTCTTCTTTACCTTTATAGATTCTTTATTGAATTGTGATGTTTATTTACTAATGCAAAAAGGGAAAACAATGAGAAGGTAAGTCAAAAAGACTTATTTTTTTTCTTTTTGGTCTTATCAAAAATAAACTTATTGAACTAAAATTTCTTATTGACCTATTCTCCCATCTTCCTAAGTCTAAGCATGGCTAATTTTTCTCTTTTCTCATTCACTACAAAACATTATTGAGTTTTATAAAACAAGTGTAATTAAAAAAAAATAAAAATTTTAAATATACAAAAACTCCCAAGGATCCATACAATTCGATTAAATGAATGAGAAGTTGCAAATCCTGCCAATTTGAAGAAGAGTTACAAGATTATTAGAAGACAAAGAGAGGGTTGCACCGATAACACCTTTCCTCAAGCTTGGAGTCAAATTTAGATGTTACCAAATGATGGATATCCTCAACAATATCCACACAAACTGGTTATCTCGAAGGCAAATAGTGTCCTAGCACGAGAGTGTAACACGACTCTCTCTCTTTTGTTTTATGAAGATAACATGAATGCATGCTCACTTGTTAGAAAACTCTTATATTATATTATATTATATTATATATATATATATATATATATATATATATATATATATATATATATATATATGCCAACTCTATATCTTTAGAGATACAGATAACTAGATATCCTATTTTGTTTTAAATTTTAAAACAAAATAAATGTTTAGACTGTCTTGTCATAGTTGTAGATTAGATTGCTTTGTTGTGCCTGGGCTACCCACACATTTTAAAAATGATGGAGTAACTTTATCTTTGATATGATAAGGTACCCAGGTAAACTATAAGTGAGGAGAAAATTCTCATTATTTCTCACTCTTCACCCTATTAGTTGTCATGCCCATTGTAGCGGTTATATTGATGGGGAAGTTCTCATTATGGCAAGATGGTGGAGAGACAGATCTATAGATTTTACCCATTTTTTAAGAGTCTGAGCTCAAAAAAACTCTCATCTCAATAATTCTAGGTAAGACTAATGTGGGCGTGGATAAGGTGTCCCATGGTGTCAGTAATTCCTTTTCTAGGAGTCCATTACTACTTTAAGTGCAAAGCCCCATTTATAACTTTTTGTATATTTGTCATTTTTATTTTGCCAAAACCTTTGCCTAGACCACCTTTATGGATTTTCAATCTAGCTAGCTATTCATTTACCCATAGTATCATATGGATCATCATTTATCAAGACCTAATGTTACTAGGGCTAAATGGATGTCTCGGCATTAGTGCTTCTAAGATTTGCTAGACTTACCTATAATGGAGGCTATCAAAAGTTACCATGAGGACCTATGAGATTGTAAGATCAACCTAACTCTTTCATCTAGCACTTTCTATGATCGACTAGGGTATATTGCCTGTTTAGTGCTCCTTAGAATGAGGTCCCTTTCCTCCCTTCTTTGATAAAAGGAACCTTGACCCAGTGATTCTTGGATAGGGTAAGTGCCATATGGGTGAATCGCTACATGTATGACTTCTTCACTATCAGAGACTCTAACCCTGAGGATGATGTTCACTTTATGGCTTAACTGTAGGGTACTAAGAGTTGTAGGACTCTCCTTATTTCATCAAAGTATTAACTATAAGAAATAATGATCTTTCATGAAAAACTTATTCTATTAAGACTAGTTTAAAGAAATGTTTGACTAAGATCACTTTCATTATGCAAATCCATTTCCTTTTGATATCATGCGAAGCATGGATAATTTCATCTTACATATTACATATTAGTTCAATACATAGTTATTACTTTTAATAATGGTATATCAGATCATTTAAGAGTCTTATTGCATGCCATTATTTTGTTGAACCCTTGCTCTTCATTCTGGTAATATTCCCCATTATTTGACATCCCATCATCCTCAGATAAGTATCCCCAATGCTCAATCACACTCTTTTTTCTTTTGCCTTGATTATCAAATATATTTTATGTCTTAATTTTTGCCTTAGATGCCCTTTCGAGATTTTGACTTATGTATTTTATGTCTTTTTTTCTTTTTATTTTCTCATTTATTTTCTTCTCATTTTTATTTTATTTAGCCGTTATTTTTGCCTAAGTCACCCTTTTGGGATTCAACTTAGTGGGCTTATTTCACTTTTATCATATCCTTACATGAAATACTTCTTCAATTTATCCAGGTTCACAAGCTCAAAGAACTTATTCCAATTCATATATGATAACTTCATTACCCAACCTGAGTAAATATGTTTAACCACATAAGGACCCTCCTAGTTCATTTTAAACTTTCCATGGGATCTTAAGTTTGCAGTCTGATTACTTTTAACACTAAATCACTAACCACTATGGTGCTTGCGTTAACTTTCTTATCAAAAGTGTGGGTCAACCGAGCTTGGTATAATTGGATGCGGCAAAGGTCATTTAGTCTCTTCTCATCCAAAAAGGCTAACTCCTTGAACCTGTTTCTTACCCATGGACATAGTATTTAAGCTTATTATTCTTGTATGGCAACCTTACCATGTTGCACTCTCACAAAAATAACTCTTGATATACTCATCCAAATGATTTTATACCCTTTTTACATAAAGTAGACACATAATGATGTAACATTATCAAATTTCAAGTCAATGTAAGAACTACAAAAAATATGGTGAATTTTTGAATTATGCCCTATTTCATTGTGATATCACCCTAATGAGATCAGGCAATCTTGGGCATACATTAAGTTATAAAATTAAAATTGCAAAACTACTTTACTATAAGTTACAAAACACATAAAGGAACGTTTTCCATGTTTTACATATTGTCTAATTCAGTCCATATGCTTACTAAAATAAATAGCTAATCTTAGGGTGAGCAAGTTTCAGCACATTGAGAATTAGTCACAATGAAGGAGCAATATCTCATCAACCATGATATATTTGGCAAAACCATTTTATAAGAATAATGTATTTAGACATAAATATAAAATTTTCAACTTTGAAACATCATCAATATTTCATTCTATTACCATCAAATTCATGAAAAATAGAACTAAGAGATGGAATAAATTTTACTGAGTTTAGAGTTAGTCACAATCAAAGAGCAATATCTCTTTTCACACAATAAATAAAGCAAAAATGTTTTACAAAAATTTAGAGGGGATATAACCCTACAAATTGAATATTTTTCACTTTGTCTAATCAACACATAAGGTTATCAAAATATATGAAAATAGCCAAATTGAGGAGGTTTCAGCAGGTTGTGAACAAGCCCTAATGAAGAAGTTATAGCTCTTCACGCACACCAAATTAAGTAAAACTATAAATTTAGATAGGGAATAAAGCTATAACTTTCATGGTTTTCACTTTCCCTAATTTCTCTTTCAGGGTTATGAAATTGTGGATGAAACAATCTACTCTAACAAATTTCTCTTGAACTTTAACTTTTATACATGAGTTCTACCTCAAATACTCCATAATTGTTACTAATTATGCACATTTAACATGTCATGAGGAAGGAAATTCATGTGGAAAGAAGATAAAGTCATTTGCCTCGTTTGCCAATATTATAAAAGATTAGGGTTTTTTCCAAACTAGCTTACTTTTCTCCTCCTCCTCCTTTTCCTCCTTCTTCTTCTTCTTTTTCTCCTTCTTCTTCTTCTTCTTCTTCTTCTTCTTCTTCTTCTTCTTCTTCTTCTTCTTTTGCTTCTTCTTCTTCACCTTCCTCCCCTTCTTCTTTTCCTTCTTCACCTTTTTCTCCTTCTTCTTTTCCTTCTTCACCTTCTTCTCCTTCTTCTTTTCCTCCTTCTCCTTCTTCTTATTCTTTTTTTTCTCCTTCTCCTTATTCTCCTTTTTCTACTTCTCCTTATTCCTTCTCCTTCCTCTTCTTTTCCATCTTCTTCTTCTTCTCCTTTCTTTCTTTTTTTCTTTCTTAGTTCCCTTCCTTTTTCTACACTCCTTCATATTTTTCCCTCTCAAATCTGATCTAAAAGAAGAGAAATTTATTTTGTATACCTACTCTAATAAGATAAAATCATGGTGTCTCACTACCATTGGTTTGAACTTCAATATTCCTCTTATAGCCCCTCTTCTTCACTTCTTCATCACCTCCATCCATTTATCAATCCTCATATGCTCTTTGTTTTTTTAAATAAACTTTAAAACACTATTATCAATGATATTTTAACATATGCACAACATAAAATAATTTGTCATGCAACTATGCAAACATCACATCTATGTTTAATTATCCTAAATGCAATGGTGTAAATGTCATCATCGAGCTTATCAAATTAACATATCTAAACGATCATTTATCCAATGTAGATGTTCATGTGGGATTGCAAATCATTTACACAATGAATATGTTCATGTGAAAATGCTAATGAATGTGGATAGGCATGTTACATCTTTGTCCTTCTTTTTAGTCCTTTACTCTTAAGTACCTCTGAATGTCATAATACCATGGATGATATTCTACTGACACTTATATCACTTCTTTATCAATATGATAAGGTATAATAGATTTTAGTGTAAGTAATGGTTTCATTGGCATCTTCTTCTACCCATTCCAAATAGAAACCAGAGTTTTCAAGGCATTAACCATCGCATTTTCCTCTCGCAAGAGTTGATGAAATATGACTCTTCAAAAGTTTTGTGTCAACCTCTTTAGATGTTCCAAATATGGGCTTAGGCATTCCTCCTTTAGTTCTAAGTCATCAGTTACCTAGGAGATGACTAACGATGAGTCCCCAAACACTTTGGTTATCCTCACCGTATCTACATTAAAGACACCAATCCAAGCACGCAGGCTTCATCCTTGGCCATGCTATTTGTTTCCTTGAAATCAAGTTTCTTGGCCATAAGGAAAAGTTCATCTTCTGGTGATATCAGGATTACCCCTAACCAACTCCTCTCTTATTCATTGCTCCATCAAAATACATTCTCCATCCTTAAGGCTCGATCACTCCTAATCCTTAATATGGGAACTTGGAAAGTTCAAACCCTCTTTCCTCAAAAGGATGTTGGGCAAAATATTCAATGAATGCTCGACCTTTCACCACTTTCTTGTTCTTATATTTAACGTCAATTTTTATCAACAATATCAGCCATTTTCCTAATTTTCAAATCAAAGAAGGGGCATTGTGTAGATATTTGATCGGATCATGCTTTGAAACCACCTCTATAGAGTATGACTAGAATTAGTGCCTTTACTTCTTAATGGCCCATACCAATGCAAGATAAGTCTTCTCCATCGAGTTGTACCTTTCCTCATAAGGGAGCAATTTCTTGCTAAGATAGTACATGACTTATTCATTCCCTGTCTTATCTTCTTAAGCTAGCATCGCCCTTATAAAGCCTTCTTTTACTATGAGATATAGAATCAGAGGTTTTCCTGGCTTTAAGGATTTTAACACTTGCGTGTTGGTCAAATACTCTTTTTATTTTCCCAAAGACATTCTAGCAATGTTTGTTCCATTTCATATATTAATCTTTTCTTAACAGCTTGAAAATTGGCTCATAAATGGGAGTCAATCTTACTATGAACTTGCTAAAGTATGGCAGGCGACTTAAGAAATCTCAAACTTCTTTTTCTATCTTAGGTGTGGTTATATCCTAAATAGCTTTCACCTTGTCTGGATCTATTTTGACACCTTTTTTCACTTATCACATGTCCTAATAATTTACTGGATGTAACTTTAAACATGCACTTCTTAGGATTCAATCTCAAGTTATGCTCATCAGCCCTCCTTAAGAACTTCTCCAAGGTTACAAAATGCCCTTGCTTGATCTCAGACTTTTCTATCATGTTGTCCACATACACTTTCATTTTTTTATGGATCAGATCGGGAAACAAGGCAATCTCCATCCACTAGAATGTTGCCCCTACATTCTTCAACCCAAATGGCATAATTATAATGGTACATTCCTCATTTGATAATAGAAGCTATCATCACTGTGTCAGTGATAGCCACTTAGATTTCATTATAACTCTAGAACCAATCCATGAAGGAGTACATGACGCATGTGGCCACACTATATACTAATACATCAATATGGGGTAAAGAAAAGTCATCCTTAAGGAAAACCGTATTTAGGTCCATATAATCCACACAAATTCTTACTCTCTCATCCTTTTTTGATACTGGCAATATGTTAGCCAACCATTCGTGGTAGTCAACTATCCCGAGAAATTTTACATTTAACTATTTTACCACCTTTTATTTAACAAACTCAACCCACTTTAGTCTCATCCTTTTTAGCTTCTGCTCCACCAGCATCATATGCAGTTAAATTAGAATCCTATGTTCAGCATTCCATTAATCAACTTCTAACATATCCTCATGTGTCCAAGACCATGTGGTACTGTTTGAACAATTGTTCAGAACTCTTTCTCTTCTAATGTGATATCACTAATAATGAGCAAGATTTTCTAATTCTCCTATGTACCAACATTAAATGTAGTGGTCTGCATAAAATTAATAAAAAATATGCTTATGAAATGATGCATGCTATACACACTACCATTAGGGAACATATCAAACAAGTAAGGAAACTCATCATTCATTGACTTAAACTTGGAAATAAATGCATCAATATCTTCAAAGAGACTAGAGGCAAGAACATCAGTGGTATTAAGAAAAATAGCTTCTTCCAGTGGATTGCCAAGAGTCTTTTCAATATTAGTCTTCTCTTCTTCTACAACCTTTTTCTCATTAGCTACCTAAGCTGTATTTGAGTCACCAACCTGTACTCATTCCTTTTAGATTTTGCACTAGTCACTGCTTTCACCACCTCATCAAAGTCTCATTCCATCTTATTGTCACTCAATTCGATCTTTATAAAGCTATCCTAGAATGTTACCCCTTCTAACTTAGCTCATTCGAGGCCTGAGAACCTATAATTTCTTACCATCACTCATGTCTACATTGGAGCTTACAATGATATTCTCAATATTTGTTAAGCTTAATGTAGTATATGTTCCTTCTGTAAACTTGCATAGTCCAATGTATCCCCATTTTGGATCAATAAGGGTTGCATCTTGGCTCACCAAGCCATATTGCTTCTTATCGGGGTCTTCGCCTATGGCATATAATTGTTGGTCTAACAAATACTGCTCATGCTCCTCATCAGACATCTTCCACTTATCAGTCCATGGGCAACTAGTATGCAAGCCATATAAAATTACAGATTCATTTGATCCCTGAGCATTCTCTTCCACCCCCTACTTATTCTCCTTCTTCTTATCATCTTCCTTGTCTGACAAATCCCGATAATTCTAATAACCTATCTCTTTAACCTTTATATAAAAGAATGCATTATTAAGGTTATCCATAGTGTCATCATCTTGTGGTTTCTCATCCTCATCAATGACTCCTTCCTCAATTTCTCCCATAATTTCTCTTTTTTCATGAAGAAATTAGATAGATGCCAAAAAAATTCTCATTTCCTTCTTAATTACTTTCCTATGATAACCTAGTTATCTTTTAGTGGTATATATTAGAATCTTTGGAAACTCTGACATACTTGTATAATTCTTTCTAAATCATTGACCTAGTAGAAAGTTCATATTTTTCATGATTCCCATCACCTTCGTGTCAACCCATTTATTTGCAACTCTCGTAACCTAAAAACCTATGAGATATGACATAGACATACTCAACGTTGACACAATTTCCCCAATCTTTTACATAGATAGTGACTACTTCACCCTTATGAGGAATCTTAATCTTTTAATCCATATTAGATGGGACTTCCTCTAATGAATGATACCATGGCCTCCCCAATACCAGTGAGAAAGGGATAGGGATGTTGAACACCATAAATTCCACCATTACTTCCACAATCTTGACTTTTCACTATGGTTTTGAATACATTAACAATTTGCCTTCTATTAACATTGTAGGCCCAAATGATATTATCTAATTCTTTTAAATCCTTCTCTGACCCCCCAAACTTAAGCAAAAGCTTTAAAGGACAAATGTTGATTCAAAATCCATTGTTAACCATCACACACGAAGTGTGCCTCCCTTTCATCTCAGCTTTTATGAATAATTAGGAGGTGATAAGCAACTCTCACATACTAATCTAGGTTGAGATCTTTTTTAACTGCCTCAAAATAGGGTTATCTTCCTCCTTCTCATTCAGTATGAACTTATCTCCTTCTTTCTCTACCCTTGGCTCCTTAAAAGCTTCTCTATCTAATTAATATTTTATATTTTATGTCATATGGCTCACCTATTCCTCTTTTATCTCCTCATCACTCCTTTCCCATAACTTAATCATTCTTTATCTCTTCACTTCCTCTGTCTCTTCATTTGAGCTCTTCAATGGATTAATGGTGCAAACCATAATAGAAACCTTTTTTAGTACTTCTTCAACGGTGGCTATAACAATTTCAAGAATTCTAAAATCTATCATAAATGTCCCTTGATTGGGAGGTGAAACATTACCATAGTTCGAGAGAGGATTTCCCTTTATACTTGGTCTTTCAACATTGGGTGGAACAATCTTCTTATTATTAATAAGATCCTGAATTTCATGCCTCAACTTAATAGTCATCAATGTTGTGCCTAGCTCCTTGATGAAAAGCATAGTATGCATAGTATGCATTTATGTCATACCCTAATGGCAATGGGTTAGGAAGTGGTCTCAGTTCTAAAGGCTTCAGTACCCCATTCTTCTGCAACCTCTCAAATGCCTTAGATAGAGGTATGCCTAAATCAATAAACTCCCTTAAAGCCTTTATTACATTCATGACTGATCTCTTATTTCCTTCCATTTGAGGTTGTGACAGGGCACCTCTTCTTCCTTTACACTGACTTTTTTAATCAATCCCTAACTCTTCAATTTGTAACCTAACTTTTCTAAGGTCCTCAAAATTACATGGTAACATACCTGTGATTCTAATGCCAATGCTTGTTAATGCTCCCCTAGCAATCATTCAAACTTGTTCCCTTTTGATTGTTTTAGTAGTCACTTTTAAAGCCATTTTCTTTCACTTATTTATATAATGATTGAAACTTTCCTTAGATTTTTGTTTCAAGGAATCCAGATCTTGTATGGTGACCTTTAAATTCAAATTATAGGTGTACTGATTCTCAAAACCCTCTACTACTTTTTTCAGTCTTCCCTAATAATCGTTGATTGATGGAAATACCATGTCTTAGCAAATCCCTCCTTTGATAACTAAAAAAGTTATAACATGGTGTCAGTGGGTATCTCATATGCCTTCATAACCAGGACATATAAACAAACATAATTCTTTAAGTTATAGGTACCCATAAACTTTAGAAGCTCAAACATTCAAAAGTTAGATAGAAATTTCTTGAGTTTACAAGCGAGCAACTCTTTAATATCAGTTCCTTTCTCCAAGCCTTTGGCTCTCATAGCCTTTTGCATCTTTTTTTGCTGCTTAGCAAAGTCATTCAATTGAGTACTCTTCTTCTCACTTTCCATAGGCTTATCAAGAGTAATAGTTGTACTTCCCACTTCCTAGACCATTTTGCTCTCTTGGTGCTCCTTCATCCTAAATAGATCACCATCAATCACCACGAGTTAGGGTGTTTCCATGTGTGTTTTCCCTTTATCTATCCTACTAAATGGATGACCACACCTTATTCATAATCTTTTTGAAGCACTTATTCACCTCCTCAGTGACCCTCTTCTCCATCTTATGGTTATACTTGGCCATCATCCTCTCTAACCACATGAATACTTTAGTAAGTCGATTATCCCTTCTCTTCCACGAGGGTTTAAATAGAGCTATGATGACTACAAGACAAATGTTATCAATACGATGCAAGAACAAATAAAGAATGTAAGTATGCATGAGATGTCTATGTTATTAGCAAAACATTCTCCCAACCTTATTCCTTCCACACACGAGGTCTATAAGCTTTTTCCTTGGTGAGGTCACATTCTTCTACCAGTAAGAGATACAGAATGCACATGATTACCTAAGACCAAGAAGGGTCAAAGTCTAAAAGGAACATTTGCATAAGGGAATTAAAAACTCTTTACATTGCTTAAAAAAATGTACAAGGAAATGAAAAACCCCTTCAGTACAAAAAAAAAATGGATGCACATAAAAAATGATAATGATTTACATAACAGGATAGGGAAATATATAAATATTTACATGAGGGGAGTGATTACATCAAGGGGAATGACAGAATATTACATTTATATTAAGAATTCCTAATCATGTTCTTTAAAGACTTAAATCCTTCTTTGGAGAAGAAATGCAAACAAAATGGGTCTCTTATTCTAAGGTGCTATTAGTACTTTCATGCACCTAGTTAGTTGAGATGATTATCATAATTGATGGCTCCCACAAGCTTATAAGACAATTATGGAAACCCCCCAATTGATATACTCGAAAGTACTTTGATTGTGAGGATGAACCCTCCTTACCATCTCTTAAGACTTAATGGAGCTTAAGTTTTAAGTTTGAATAACCTATTACTTTTTTAAAGGAAGACCTAATGTGTGTGGTGAAGTGTATAACCTATATGAATGCAATCAGACTAATTAATTATAAAGTTAATATGGCAAAAGTGAACTAGAGATCAAATGTGAAATCAATTTTGAGTCCCCACCAGAGTTGCCACTGTGAGTTGTCCATCGTTTTATTGATCAATGGGGATCAAGAAGATAAGGGACATACTAAGGTAATAATCCCAAATGTTGGCTCATGTTAGAATTAACGGTGGATCTTTTAGGCCTCATGTAAGTTTAAAGCCCTCTCCTAATTTGGTGGTCAACGAGAGACTTAGGCGGGACAATACATTGGTACTACCCTAAAAAAATATGGAGTCGCTACCTAACTTTAACAAGGACAAGAATTCGAGCAAGACAAAATTTAAACATAACTAAGTCATTTAGAAGGCCTAATTCATCTTTACCCTATCAGAGATTAGGTTTGAAAATTAGGTATGGTTTGAGGAAAAGGTTAGGCACCCCCCACATCACCGAGAAAGTGGGATCTAACCTTTGAGCATCATTGTTTCACTCTTTACCACTTTAATATTGTTATTAATTAATTCGATTAACACCCCTAAGTATGTTTCAAGCGAAATCCAGTAAATCAATCCAAAACATCATTATAACCTGTGTCAAAGGGGATGGGGGTTATGCAACATGTTAGAGGGAGGTCATTCCTTTCAATCAACCATACTCAAGATCATCATGCATAATCAACATTAAAAATAATTATCATCAAGACCATCATCTATGGTCAAACTCACACAAGCATCTACACCTAATAAAACACACAAGTTAGTAACTAATATAGGAAAAACATCATCAAAGTAAATAAAATAAGATTTATGTAAGTAGCAGTCTCACCATGTTTATAAGTCAAGGATTTTAGGCATGTTTATAAGTCTTCAATCCATCATTCAATCATCTTAACACCACATGAAACACAATGTAATAATGATAATAACAAATTAAGTACAAACATATAAATCATTTGGCATAAAAAAGGATCATAAAAATGAAATGCAAAAATAAATTAGAAGATCATAAAGGCCTAAGGTAGGAGTTTTAACAAATGGTATCCTAAGGTTATTAAACCCTCCTCCATATTCTGCTCTAAAAGCATTTTAAAGCATGCCATTAGTCATATGAGGGGCTAAGATGCCAATAATACTATTAATAAACACTTAAGAGAAAGGCCAATATATGAAAGAAACTTTATGCATGAGATTTGGCATACTAGGTGCTACTTGTGCATGAGATTTGGCATACTAGGTGTTACTAAGAATGAATCTTTCTCCTTGAAATAAAGGCACACAATCATTTGAATGAAAAACAAAAGGAATCCACAAGCTATAATGCTTGCAACCCCTTCTTCTTCATTCAAAAGAGTAAAAATGTCAGCTTAAACCAAGATCCTTAAGAAGATTATGAGCTCATAAGATCATAAAAACTTGAATGTCCTCACTCACTCACTGCTAAAACCATAGAAAAACATGATGCTTAAGTTCATATCAAGAAATGAAACACAAATGCAACCAAATCATCAATGTCTCTCTTCGAAAACCAACTTAAATCCTTGATCCTAACCTTAAATTTTGACAGAGCAAGGGTCATGGACCATAAGATCTACTTTATATTATGTAATGTAGGCTCATAAGGTACCCAAACTAGCCAAAAAGAATGAATGAATTTGGATAGAAGATATGATAATTTTCACAAAAATACCCCTAAGAAAAATGGGTTGTGCAAACCACAAGTTGGTTTGTACAACCTACAAATGGTCTATATAAACCACAAAAGGTCATTATAGCCTACCAAAATCTTGTTTTAGAAAACAAAAGGAAAATAAAGCGAAGAAGACAAAAGGTGATAGGGGGTCTAGGATGTTTCTCTTGCCTTCAGAGGCACTTAGTTTATGGGTTGATCCTTCAAAATGCAGTGGGAATCCTTGAAAATGAATTGCAAAAGTCTTATCTCTACCTTAGATCTTTGGTGTAATGGACGATGTTTAGTTTTTTACTTTAGGGTTTTGAGTGACAATTTTGGCAAAATTTTGCTAGGCTTATCTAAGCCTCTCTCACTCTCTCTCTTTTCAAAATGAGGGGTACTTATAGAGAGAGATGGGTATACCAAAGCTAGATAACTCAAGTTACATCTAAGTCATTACCCACACTAGACAAGGGCCATGAAGGTTTTGGAATTAGGGTTTCAAAGTGATCTGTACAACCAAATAGTTAGCTATTGAGCATCTAACTTTTGCTTTCTTCTTCGCATTCTTCTTCTTCTTCTTCTTCTTCTTTTCATATTACCACTAATAGTTATGGAGTTCATTAAGCTTATTCTCCTCTTTTCATCCTGATAATAGTCTTCTAGCTCCATTAGCATTTGGCTCCCTTCAAATTGAATATGCCTATTTTTTAGGAAGCTTCTGCAATAAGAAGACTTAATGGCTATTATTGATCATTTTTTTATTCTTTGACATTGATGTCCTTAAATCCTTTACTTAAAATATTTAGATTTTGGCTCTAATACTAATTATTGCTCCTTAGTAAGGATGGCAACCTAAGAGAGATGGTGAATTGGGTGCCTTCAAAAATACTTGAAACTTATTGAAAGTTACTTGAGTAGTATTGCTAGTAAAATGATACTGGCAATTTCACATTTGCTCTCAAAAAGGAGTTGAAGTAGAAAAGAAGAGATCACATAAGATATTTATTGCAGTTTTACAATGTGCCTACATCCACTCCCTAAGCATCCACTTAGGCCTTTACTCTTTTTTTTTTTTTTACAAGATCAAGAATAACCTTCCTTTTTGCATGTGAATAACTTTCCTTTTTGCATGTGTAAGAGTAACCTCTCTTTTTGCAAGCTCAAGAAAAGTCTTTCCACTCTTTTTTTACAAGGCTCAAGAGAGAAAAATCCCACTAGTGATTTTTTAAGTAGTTACGTATATGTGCTTTTATTAGCCAAGCACTAATCTTTTTACTATTATAAGAAATTACCAAAAAAGGTGTCCAAGCCTCTTAATTACATAAATATACAAGTAATGCTCAACAAAGCTTAACTCACATTAACTCAAGGTTAATTATAAATTCTTATAAAGCTTACTTTACCCAAAAATAAGAACTACAACGCAAAACAAATGTATTAGCTTTCTCTACATTTCTCTTATAGTTCTCTTACCTTACAAAGCTTTTTACGGTGGCCTATTTATAGAAGCGTTCTTCAAAAACTAACAAGTAGAGATAAGAAAAAGTTTGATAACTTTTGGAAAAACTAATCATTATATAGTGAATGGATTGTTCATGCTATTGCAAGAGCCATTCACTTAATTATTGAAAACTTGGCTTAGCCATTCCCCTAATCTATACACTAGCTATTGGGTTATTCCATCTTTTTGCCTAGATTTTTTCACCTTTTCTCATATTTAATAAGGACATTTATTTGGGCATTTACAAAGAAAGCTAAATCACTCCACATTTTAGTCTAAAAATTTTCATTTTTCTTAATGGTGAATAGTGCCATTCATATGGGTTATTCTAAGGCAAGCTAGGCCATTTAACTTAATCAACATTCCTTTGCTTATTGTCCTATTTTTGGATATTCTATTTTCTTAAACAAATGTTCCAAATATGCATAGGTTATTCCATGTACACATGGGCCCTTTCACAAGGCTATGTTTCTCATGCACATGACATTCCACCATTCTTAAGCATCACATTATTCTCCTTTTACTTGTATGCTTTTCCTTCATCTTCAAAAATAACTTATAGGTCAAAATATCCCATTATTAGGTATTCCCTCATCCTTAGGTGTTTTTCCTTCATCTATAAAAACATCTAAAGGGATAAACATCCTTTTAAAGTCCTTAAAGCTCTATAAGGCTAATGTTTGTGTAAAGGTTTCAATCTTCTTTGTACATGTCTTCCAAAGCATTATCCATTGAGAGTCAACAATTCCCTTAAGGGTAGAACCTATAAATAAAAACATTTAATGAAAGGTTAAAACTTCTCTAGGTTTTGTTATCATTCAAAACAACATTTAAACATATGATTAAGGCAAATGCCTTATCAAACTCGGGATCACATGATCAGCATAATGTTCCATAACTATTATGAAACTACTATGAATATGCTTCATAACATCACATGTTAAACATAAGTTATCTAATAACATCATGTATTATAAGCACATTTAGTGTTTGATTGAAACTTAAAGGAATAGTATTAATATAATAAGAAGGTGTAATGAGCATATAAAAGCAAACATGCAACCAATGAATTCTTATGATTCATAATCATAAAGATTCTTATAATCCTAACTTATTGATTTTAGTTTATTGCCTATATCTAAGTCATTATTATAACTATTAGATTAAATCTCTAAGTTTTATATAATGGCATATACTTGAGCGAAGCATGGTTTGAACCATACAACCACTTGTATTAAATTAAACATTTAATGATATAAGAAATAAGCTTTCTTATAAAGCAACAACCATCAATAACTTTAAAATAAAATAATAAATGTTTAATAATGCATAGAAAATAAATAATTATTATTCTATTCCAACCCTAAGTTAAATTGTTCATAACATTAATTAAATGACATTTGCAACATTTTACAAGTCTTCTAACTTCCATCCATATCCAAGCTTGATAGGTGTGATTTTTACAAATATATTTCAATACAAATTAAGAGTACATCTTAGTGTTACAACATTTTTATTTTGGAAATAGTTTATTTTCTTTTTATTTCATGTTTTTAAAAAGAAAAACACAAAAAGAGCTAAAATTAAGTTTTCAACAGTGTTCAATGGCCTGTAGTGTAGGCCATGCATTGACCTAAGAAGTTGACAAAGTAGAATGGGCAAACCATTTTTAACAGAGTTGCATGGGCTGCATCATGGTCCATGATATGAGCCATGCAAGTCACCTGTAACAAATTTTTAATGATATTTCAGCTAATTTTAAAGAGGGACATATCATATTATGGGAAAAGAGTAGCCTTACGAAAGAAAAGTGGATCTAAAGCTCTACATTAGTAATTGAGAAGAATTTGTAAAGAATAGAGGAAGCTTATCTCTTAGATGTTCCTTGATTTAAAATTAGAAGACCCATTTTCTTTGAATAACTCTTTTATTTCAGGATTAATAGATTATTTATTTATTTTCTCTTTCTATTTTTCTATGTTGAACTAAACCTTTAATTCTACAAATTAGGGTGAAAACCAGTACTTATGTCATGGTTATATAAAGTGATTTTGATTTAAATTATTAGTGAGTCTTGATGTAATATGTGTGAACTTGATTGTTTTGTATTTATGATATATGCATGCTTGAGACGCTAGATGATGTTGTAAATGAAAATCTAGAGTTAGTCCTTAAATATTAAACTAAGAGATTGAGACCATGAGAGTAGGTTTAATCTTTTAAAGATGTTGAGGGATTATTCATAAAAGTTAATAAGTTTTTACTAAATTTTATGGCCAACAAAGTAGGCATAATTTCAATAGAATTATACTTATTATTACTTGAAAAAGAGTATTGAAAAATTAGAAAAAACCCATCTGTTGGCCCTAGGCACCAAGAAGGGGGGTTGAATTGGTGAATAAAAATTTCAAAAATAAAGATAGAGGGAGAAGAAAGAGTAGAAGAGAAACAATCAATTTATAGTGGTTCAGGTATAATTAACCCTACGTCCACTCCCCAATTAATCAATTAGGTATTTCACTATCTCAATGGTGTTTTTCAAGCTTACACCCAACTTATACAACTTGTGTTTTGATGACTAACACACAACCTTACAATAATGTATTTTCTAGGCTAACACAAAACCTCACCCAAGTGTTTCACTAGGCTCACACTTAAACCTTTCTAGAAATGTTTTTACAGGCTAACACAAAACCTCACAACTTGGTGTTTAATGCTCACACCTAACACTTACAATTATATAAAGAAGATGAAGAAAATGAGTAGCAAAGATTGAGAGCTTTAATCACTTGTAATAAATTCCTTAGCAACCTTCTTCATGACTGTTTGGTGGAGTATTTATAGCCAAACTTCAC